>JBBBVT010058825.1:0-10352 GCA_037177035.1 Craterocephalus eyresii | reverse complement strand
AATTGACGCAGAAGACGGACGAAACTTTCTGTGCGTGTGCGTATCCGTCATCTGCGTCGAGCATAAATGGGCCTTAATGATGAAATAAGGCCTCACTGTGTGTTTTAGTTCTCACTTTGGGAACATTTAAAAGGCCGGTACCAGAGGACCTCAGGGTCCGCGAGGGCTCATAATTTAAAAGCATTTCAGATAAATAAGAAGGTCCAAGACCATTAGGACATTTATAAACAACTAAGAGACCCTTAAAACCATCCTGACACGCATGGGGAGCCAATACAGCGATTTTAAACCAGTGTAATGTGTTCTCATCCCCCGGTCCTCGTCAGAACTCGTGCTGCCGAATTCTGCAGTTACTGTAAACTAGAAACAGACTTTTTGGGAAGACCAGAGAGCAGGGCATTACAGTAATCTAGCCTGCTGGAGATAGGAGCATGCATTAGCACTCTGTGATAACAAGAGAGAGAAATGGGCAGACTCTGGCAATGTTTTTAAGATGATAAAAGCCTGTATTTGTGACATTTCTGATGTGTGGAATAAAATTCAGCTCAGAGTTGAAAAGGAAGACCAGATTTCTCGCACACCGCGAAGGTTTTTCAGTTTTCTTCAGTTTGCAGGTAATTATCACTCTCGTCTTCAGGACCGATGACTAAAACCTCAGTTTTGTCCTGGTTGAGCTGTAAGAAATTCTCTGCCATCCATGACTTAATGTCTAAAATACAGTTTAAAAGGGTGTTAACTGGCTTTAGGTCATCAGGAGACACGGCGATGTAAAGTTGTGTATCATCAGCATAGCTGTGAAAATCAATGCCTTGTCTCCTAATGTTGTCCCCAATTGGTAACATGTAAAGATTAAAAAGTACTGCGCCTAAAATTGAGCCTTGGGGAACCCCACATTTTATTTAATAGATTCCTGAGGAGCATGTATCCATACTCACCAAGAACTTTCGATCTGTGAGATAGGAGTAAAACCACTTAAGAACAGTACCTGAGTGGCCCACCAGACTTCTCAGTCTGTCTAATAAAATCTGGTGGTTCACTTTATCGAATGCAGCACAAAGATCCAGTAGAACCAGGACAGTAAGTTTCTGAGAGTCCAAGTTACATCTAAGGTCACTAACAATCTTTAAAAGGGCCGTCTCAGTACTGTGGTTTGTCCTAAAACCAGACTGATACTTTTCTGAAATGTGTTTGTTTAACAATCTATGTAATTGAGTAAAAACAACCTTTTCTATCATTTTACTTAAAAATGGTAAATTGGATACAGGTCTGTAATTGTCAAGGATGTTTCAGTATAAACTACTCTTCTTCAGGAGAGGCCTCACCACAGCTGTTTTACAAGCAGATGGGAAGACACCTGTCCGAAGAGAGCAGTTTACTATATTTAAAAGCTCACACTCAAAGAAACCATAAAATGTTTATGGTTTGTCTCCAACTGTCTCCATCACTGATGTGGAAATGTGGTCTTAAAGGCAGGTTGTTGGGTTTAGCTGGGAGAAAAATTTACCAAGCATCTCTGCATCAACCAGGACAAAACTCTCCAGTGTTTCTTCGGGTAAAAACAATGTTTCCGATATTTTAAAACTAAAATTTTGTTGTGATACAAGGCTGGATCTTATAGACCCCTTCGCAGTTTGTAAACAACATGATGTATTTCGGTGGGCGGGGCTTAGCTGGAGGCAAAACAACTCAACGTTCCTAGTTTGTAAACGCCGGTTAGTCTGTTTAAAATAAGTATTTTTGTAGCAATGGACAAGGAAAACCCACAGTTTAGTGATTCTGTTAGGAAAACTCACTCATCGAGACCGTGAATGTTACTTTAAAAAGTTGACTAATTGATGGGGCAACAATCCCATACAGTCGCACTGGATGAATGATTTGACAGGACTGCCAATGGGAGTGTGCCTCACTTGGATACAATGATGCTGAATGGAGTCTGTGGGGTGCATGCGTGCATCATGCACGCACGTGCATCCAGGAAGTAAACAGGCTAACAGTTTGGGGGGTAACAATATACTAAATGATGTTGTTGTGAGTAAATTATGGACGCTATCCACTCAGGACACGTGAACTACATAGGACGAGCAGCATGGAAGAATATTGACATGTTTTTGTGGACTTTTTTGCACCAGATTCCATTCAACATCATTGTAGTTGAAGCGAGGCAAAACAAAAACCTCCCCATAGCTCCAGCTACATGATGAATATCAAGAAAGTGTTCCAATGTGTCAATCAGCATAAGGGTGAGTAAACAAATTAAGGTACATCATTCTGAGGCCAGAGTATTCCTTTAAGTATATATCATGTTCAAAAGCATGGCCTTTATAATTTTATAATAAATTTTGGTCTTTATGTCACATGGTATGATTTGATATTATCAGATATATTACTTGACGTTTGCTTTTTCTATTTTCCAATAATTTCCAGACATTTTTATCCATTGCATAATGAACTCAGCCCCATTCTATGCCCTTTAAATTAAACTTTAAACTGAGCACAGTGACGGTGACTTAGGACTAAATTGTGACGAGGATAAGCTAAAAAATACTTGCCAGGAGAAAAAGAGACTGATGAAGATGAAAGTGAAATGGATGAAAGCAGCCAAAAGTATTTTTAGTACTGCACAAAATTGTCCAAATTTGAGCTGTATAAAGGTAAATCATCTCAATGCGTGTTGTACAACAAAGGTCCCCATGTCTGCCTTTGCCTAGGGCCCCAAACTTCCTAAATCCGCCACATACCAAGGTCTTCATTCCCACCACCTGTACCACCTTGGTTTTGTTGTGGAGCAACCCAGATAGCAGATGTGTTAGCAGTACCGGTGCATGGGCGGGCATTGTGGGCCGTGCCCACCCATGGAGTCAGCAGTGTTCGCCCTTAAATAAAATTATAGTTTTGTTGATTTGCATTTTTTTTTTTTCTCCCGGATATCCTCATTTGTCAATCAAACAGACTAACCAAAGAATGAAGGCAACGTGTTATCCAATTACAGGCACAGGGGGGCAGGTCATTAGTTAATCGATTATTCTCACCAGTCCAGTTCAGGTGCCCCTGACTGCAGCCCGCAGATCGGGGCGTGCCTCTATGTGGGCGGAGTTAAACGTTTGACTCCGACCACTGCCCCAACGTTTACCCACAAGGGTTTGCACCAAAGAACAACAACTACACTGACAGAGAAGAAGTACTTTCATCTTGGAGGTAAGCAAAGTTTTACATTTTGTTTTAACATGCTACTTTGCGATATTTGTTATAGACAAAGAAGGAAGTAACATAATTTTATTTTAAAATAAGCTATGATTGTATGTCTCTGCATTCTACACCATAATGGTGGGATCTGTTATTACGGCTGGACGGCTAATCTGGTAGCCTATGCAAAGTAGCACGTTAAAACAGCATGAAAAACTTTGTTTACCTCCATGATACCAGCTACTTCTTCTTCATCCATCCATCCTTCATCAATTTATTTAATTTGTTAATTATTTTTGTTTTTTTCATGTATTTATTTTGCAGTACAGCATCACAACAAAATGCTGAAGCTGTACATGTTTTAGGCTCTCTGATGCTCAACGCCCGGACACTGATATCAGGCAGGAAAGAAAAAGTGACACTACGGCGAGCGAAAGTACATAGAGCCTAATCACAGCACATTTAGCAAGCTCAGAGTAGGCTAAACCGCAACTTTTCCTTTTCGAGGGCGATCAGCGTCTCTGCTGGAGCAGAATGCAGGTGTTGGTCAACAGGTAAAGGTGGTCGCACTCAAGAGGATCCGCATGTGGAAGGTTGAGGTAGCTGCGGTTCCCTCTCTGGCTGGCTGGCGGATGTTTTGGCCTTCCAGGACTCACTTCGTTTCCTCAACACTCCTCGTCCAACAGCAACAGACCCCCATCCGCCATCACATCAACCCCCGCGCGAGGCTGCTGCGCGCTTACTCCGTCTGCTGTGGTTTATGTGAACTCACAGTCCTCTATTTAAATAGATGTTGGTCTCTTGAGATGTGTGGACCAAAGATAGACCTACACACACGTGCATGCACACATACACACCAACTTACCCACACAGCGGTCCCACTGCAGACACGTTCAGTGTGGCTGAGCTATAAAGCAGCGATGTGAATCCATCATTATCAAAGCAGCAGCATTTAAAGTTGTGAATATGGTGACAGCCTCTCTGCAGCCTTTCAAACCAGGTCGAAAAGACGCATCCACTAAGCGGAGGCGACTGCTCCGGGATAGCAATCACTGATACAGAGTGGCCAGAGCCACATAAGGAGCACACATAACCGGTCCATGTCCTAAGACTGCTGTCCAACCCATGGAGCTGACTGTGGAGCATGAGAAGGATGCACCCACCAGGTAACAACTTAATTATCTCGTTATCTCGAGGAAATGGCGAAAACAATAGTAGCGGAAAACAGCCACTCTGGGCTTTGAAGAAATTGTATGCTTAACATCAATACAGATTTTTATTTATTATTATTTTTAATCTATAGCCTACTGTTTGTTTCACTCACTTGGAAATTGCTATCATAGAAATTTTAAAAGAAAGAAAGGCAAAATCGATTAAACAATGGACTTACAATTTAAAAAAAGACATTGCATGTTCCAACACACAGGGTTTTTTATAAAGCACCATACAGTGGGTGGAGTCAACCGTTAAACTCTGCCCACATTGAGGCACACCCCGATCTGCGGTCTGCAGTCAGGGCTTACTCGCCCAGTTGCCATGTTGGATTTTGCCTTACGGCACTGCTTCTTATGGAAACACAATGACACTGGAGTAAACAATAATGCAAGGAGGTAAACAATGCTAGGAGGTAAATCCCCCCAGCATGAATGTTTAGTCAAGCGTTCAGTTGTGACATCAGTACTTATTTTTCTACGAGAAGTGAAGCTGTATGGTGCTGCTGTATGACCCCGCACCTTGTTGCTGTTCTTCAGTTAAATAAGTACCAGCACTATGGTATTTTGCTTGGTTTTATATATTTGTATATTTTAGGATGAACTTTCAAATATATAATAACAAACAAAATACCATTGCATAGTGCTGGGTCCATTTATTTACGCTGCGCACTGGTTTGGTGATTAGCACTGCAACCTCACAGCAGGAAGGTTGCTGGTTTGAGCCCCAGGCGGAGTCGGAGCCAGAGGTTCGGGCTGGGGAAGGGTTTGAAACAGTGGCCTTTCTGTGTAGAGTTTGTATGTTCTCCCCGTGTATGCGTTGGCTCTCACAGGGTACTCCAGTTTCCACTCACTGTCCAAAGACATCCATGTGAGGTTAATCTAAACTCTAACTCTAAATTGTCACTTGGAGTGAGTGTGTTTGAATGGTTGTCTGTCTCTCCCTGCAATGGGCTGGTGAACTGTCCAGGATGTATCTCGCTTCTCGCCTGATAATAGCTGGGATAGGCTCCAGCCCAACAGTGACCCATTTGGATTAAGTGGTGCAGAAAATGGATGGATGGATGATGAACTTCCATTTTAATGGGAGAAAATAAGTTAATTGTAGGAGTGGATATAAAGACACTGTTAATACTGAGGTATGTAAAATGTAAGTTGAAAAAGTATGCCTCACTGAACAAACGCATAGTAATGCTCCCCCACTGATTTGTTTCTGCAACCAGGTCTGTGTGTTACGGCCAAATCCAGGCAACTATTGGTAGTTACCACACTAGCAAGAGTTGTGTGGGTCAGAAGTGGACAGATGTAGGTTGCTAGCCTGGTTTGGATTATGGTAAATCTCCTGTGGCCCACATTTGGATTACAGCGAGTATTTTGTGTGCCATATTTGGGCCAAACATTTCTTACGATCAGGCAAAGATCTTGAGCTCTACTCTGGACAAAAAGGCTCATGGGTGATGCTTATTCAATCAAAATGTGACCTTCTTGCTATGCTATAAATTTGAATTATGAGCTTTAATTCCTGTGTCATACTTACAGTACCTACGTATATTATGTCTTGGTATGTTACATGTGGGTCTGTATTTGGGCGTCGTGGCCAGGTTATGTTTGTAAATGAGAACTGACTCTCAAGCATTTATTAACACAAAAAAGCTTCAAAACCCATAAAAGCAGCCAGTAAGCTCTGCATATTTGACCTCGCTTTGTATCTTCTTGAGATGACCAAATCAGTTTATTTACCGTAGAAACAGATTTTGTTTTGAAACATTTTTCAAAGCTGTGCCGCTGAAATGATTTCTGTGGTGATTCAGTGACCCGGCCATAGGTTATGATGTGTGACCATGCCAAAAGGAAAGCTGTTGCCTGGGACAAGATGATTGAACTTTCCAAAGCTCATGTAACCCCAAATCCTGAAGAGTTCAAGAGCAAAGAAGATTCAACTATTTATTGCTTTAATAAAAAATAAATAAAAATAAAATTGGCAAAAATAAACACTTGAGCACAAATGGAAATGTGTGACCAAAGTTGTTCCTCCTTATTCAAAGAAAAAAAAATACTACAACCTTTCAATTTTACTTACTTTATCCCAAATTAGCAACAAGTAGTAAAGAAGGCTTATGAATTAAATTACATTATATTGTAGCGTTTTGAGTGAAACACACGCAAAGACTCATGGGAATTCTTTTTTGTTAACAACAGATCCCATTCTGTTAGCATTTAGAAATCCAGAAGGTGTCCGCGAAATGACATAACCCACTGCCCACATCTACATGTGAATTTTAATTCACCTTTAATTCCAAATAAAAGTTAATTCCTCCTTAAAGAAATTGACCATGATGTAAACACTTAATTCCAAATGAAAACGACCAATCCAAATTAAGTTAAAATCCAAACCAAGAGGCTTTTAGTCTCATTTTATATCTGAATTGACTAATTCCTCCATGTTCCTTCTGGTTTAAATTAATCTAGTTGTTCTGAACATGCTCGTTCCCTTGCCCTGTCACCATGACAAACATGCTGGCTGAAATAAGTATATTCTAGGATACTATTTCCATGTAAACGCAAAGGAAATATGTTAATTAGAAACTATGTAACCATGGCCAATATTTCAATTGAATTATTTTATTTTCCTGTCATGGCTTCTGCCTAGAAAAGTACACCATCTAGTAAAAAAACTTTAAAGTCGCAAGTGTTGCCTAGCAACATGTTCGATATATACAGTAAACTACCATGAATTTCTGTTGGGAAAAACACCTGTGAATCAGAAGCTTATAGTAAAAGTTAATATAAGAAAAATAGGGTATCCCATTGAATTGAGTGGAATTTGCTGCAGCATTTTGTTGATAATGTAACATCTTACATAGTTGCAGAAATGTAGTGGAGACGAAAATAGAGATATTCTCTGTGAAATATAATGAAGAATATGTCAAAAATAGCCACAACTAAAGCTACCAAATAAAGTACAGATACATGACTGAAATACAGTACCTTCCAGTACTGATGAGGTGTGGATGTTAGCTCTAGCTCAGGCTCAGAAGGACCACAGCAGCCCTGAGGTCTGAAACCGACTAATCTCGGATTCTGCACAGATATTATGTCTTTTCTCATCTAGGGTTTAAAGAAGTCTTACAAAAATACAATTCCCAGCAATATTTTATATTGGCGCTTGATATTTATTGTCCGAAAACATAGGGCATAAACAATGCAAAAGAAAGAAACAACGGTGATGGGGTTAAAAGTGCTGTTCAAAATAATGAAAGACAGAGGGAACCTAAATAACATATTTTCTGGACAATAGGTTGCACTTTAAGTAGCTTGGGAGGTCCAACGACTTATAAGGAGCGACTTATAATCAAAATATATTGACCGCAAGTGGGCGGTCTATGCATGTGACAACTATATAATGCTCCCATATGAAATTAAATGAAATGAAAAATACTTGATCCCAGAGGGAAATTTTGTTAGCTAGCGATCTCACGTTCCCCAACACAACAGTTGGAAATCAGTTGATCCCAGTGGTAAACAAGTCTCATTGCCATGGAGACACAGCATAACAAGTCTTGAAAGAGCAAAGAAATATGCAGAAAATCTCTCATGTAGCACAACCTTTTGACCAGCATGAAAAATCCTACTGGACAAAACAAAAACGAAGCCGATGTCTCAAAAATACGGCTACAATAAAAAAATCACGTGAGAGAAGACAGAGATATTACAAATTTGCTGCCACCTAGTGGTGCATTCTAGAATGGAATGATATTCGATATCACAGAATGACCAAAAAATTTAATTAAAGATTACAGTTAAAGGCAACTGAAAAATACTAAACACGCACAAAATGCCCCAAAAAGAAGATTGCATTCTGCAGAATACAAACTGCAGATTGTAAACGATGCAACCGAAAATGGCAATCGAGGTTGTGCTTGCTTCAATGAAGAAAACTAAAAAAGCTTAATGCGGAAAGTGCTTGAACAACATACTGCCGGGAGCGGCCTGTCAACTGTGCAGATACACCTCCACACCATGGCTGTTGCCAAGGAGATGAATATAAGTGACTTTGTGGGTGAGCCTTCTTGGTGTTACCACTACATGCAGCTCTCTATCAGAGCACGGACAAAGGTGAGTCAGTCCAAAGTAGACAGTTTCCATGAGTTTGTGAAAAAGCAGGCAACTGAACACAAGATGTCACTGGGTCATATTATTAACACGGATAATATGAAAATACGGTCCCACTCAGTTTTTGACAACAAAGTGTGGCGGGGAAAGGCCAGAAGCGAGTCAATATATTGACAACCAGTTATGGAGAAATCCCACTTCACAGTGGTGCTGGCATGTTGTGGCAATAGATCCGATCTTCCACTGATGGTAATTTTCAAATAGAAAACTTTGCCAAAAGACCAAGCCCCCCCCTAAGTTGCTGTGGCCATGCATGGGAAAGGGTGGATGGATCAGGAAATGATTAACGTTTGCCTAATAGTGTTACTCTAAGTGCCCAGATGGCTTCTTTAAAAAAATGCAAAGCCCTCCTGGTGATGGACAATATGCGAATGCACATAATGCCCCAGTTCAAAGATAAAATGTAAGCTTGCAGCTCCATACTGTACCTGTCATCATCGCTGGAGGCTTGAACAAAGTACTGCAGCCACTAGACATCTCAATGAACTGGAGATTTAAGATAGTCTTGTGTCGCCTGTGGGAGGACTGGACGGTGGATGGATAGCACAACTTCACTGCAACCGGGAGGATGCACCACGCAACTTTCCAACAAGTCATTGTATGGATTGACAAAGCATGGACATCAGTAGAAACTGAAACCATCCTATCTGGATTCAGAAAGGCCAGAATTACTGGAACCAATGATAAGTCTAACGCCAGCCCCCCAGAAGAGGAGACTGAACTTAGTCTTCCTCAAGAGTTGGTGGAGTTGTTCAGAAGCGACACAGAAGAAGACTTCAAAGGATTCAGTGGTGTCAAATGAGATCCTGAGCTTGTTGAACTTACTAGGCTACTTGCTCATTGGACTTGTGTTTACTTAGCCTATTCAACCGTACTATGTTCCTTATGGTACTGTGTGGCTGAATACTTGTAATTGTTTACGTGTTGCGCTAAAATACTGTACACCTGCTATTATTCTGTTGAAGAGTTAAATAATATTCATTTCTTAATAAATCTGACTAATAGTTCAGTGCCGCTTAGTGTTTTTTTCCTCTAACTAGTCCTGCTGATAGTTTACAAAGCACTGAATGGTTTAGGGCCAAGATATATCCAGAAACTTCTAGTTCATTATGAAAAAGCCAGATTCCTGAGGTCATCAGGGTCAGGTCTACTTTCAGTTCCCAGAGTCAGATAATAAACACAGAGAGGCAGGGTACAGTTTTTATGCTCCTCACATGTGGAACAAACTCCCATAAAGCTGCAGGCCTGGTGAAACTGTCAGAAGTTTTAAATCAGGGTTAAAAACTTATGTATTTGCAGCCTTTTATGAAAAGAGATTTTTGCCTCCCTGAGGGTTTCTTTCTCTCTTTATTTTTCTTATTTTGGCATTTTACTTTTGTTTTTATTTCTTCTTGATTGCCTTCTGCAATACCACCTCCACCTCACTCACAAGTCTACCATGACTGCGGCAGGACCAACCCTGCCATCAAAAGCCGATTGTTTCCAGTCCATGAAGGAGAAAGTGTACAAAGCGGTGGCCATGACGGTGAAAGCTCTAAATGCTTCTTCACTCCTCCTCGCCTATCAGGCGGAAAGTCAGGAGGAGATGTCAATGGCTGATGTGTGGAGCGTCAGACTGGGTACTATAGAGAGTTCCGCTGTTTTTCTCTAAGATGTGAAGTTTTCACATAAAGAGACAATAGATGACGTCATGCGGTAAGTGACACTAGTTTGTGTGAGACGGCAGACTGACAAGGCGCAAACTAACAAATTCATTGATTCCATTCTGTATATTCGCCAATTCAC
>JBBBVT010058824.1:0-10362 GCA_037177035.1 Craterocephalus eyresii | reverse complement strand
GGGCATCTGCCTCGACCAGTCGGGGTTGGAGAGAACAGGAAAGGGGGGATGAACAAGTGCTGCGACTTTTAGCCAGAGGGCTTCTGAGAGAAGAAGACAATGCAAGATAATTAAACTGTCAAACGTTTACAAGGGGAATGAAGAACAGAGATCTGGAGAAGGAAGCGAGTGCATCATGGGACGTCCCTCAGCTGTCTAAGCCTGAGGCAGCATCAAGCATAAAACCCCTAACTATATGATTTATCATACAGGTTACGATTTCAGCCTGATCTTAAAGGATGAAGGGTGTCCGTCTCCTAAAACCCAAACTGGGAGCTGGTTCCATAAGAGAGGGCCCCGATGGCAAAAACCAGCAGTCTGAGAGCAAAGTGCTCTGTTGGGAATATTTCCTGTAAAACCACTTCTCCATTTGTTATGTGAACATGAAGTGAAAGATGTTCACACAAACTGAGATGACTATGCTGGTGAACTTCTGTGAAAAAGATTAAATTAGATGTGTTTGCTAAGATATTTAAAGGTTTACAGACAGTGTAATGTTTTAGAATCAGCTTTATTAGCAAAGTTTCTGTAACCAGTGTAGTCCCCATGTTAAATATTTCTAAGTTTGTGAGAAAACAAATATGTAGTGTGCAGGTTTGAAACAGTAAGAGTAGCATTACAGCTCTAGTTGTTTGCTCCGGGTGTTTTAGTTGGTCAAAAATGTTATTATGTTGTGTAGGCTATGTGAAAAAGTAAAGTATAAAGATATATAAAGAGATTAAGTAAATGGTTGAATAAGATTCATAATATATGCGTAATAAATATTATATATGTGATACTGTATACGTGTAATTTAGAAGGTGTTTGTATGTTTTTGTGTGTTTCAGGAGAAAAAAGGAGGCCTGGGTGGAATATTCAAAAGATCTCCGAGCTTTGAAAATTTGTTAGATGAGGTCAGTTTCTGTTTCTGTCAGCATGCTCTGATCCTGTGTTACACTATGGGCCGCTGTCCATGGAAATACTGCGTAGTTCAAAAGAAGCCTTTGACCTTACAGTGACCAGTAACTGTGTGTATGCAGGATGGTTTCCAAACCAATTAAATTGCCTCTATGTATATTTTCTCCAAGTTTGAGGAGCCTCTTGCTTTCAGTCCTCACTTTCATCTCATAGACTTCCCTGATCTTCTCACTTGTCTCCGGAACACGGAACATAATGACTTCTAGTGAGATCGTCATCAGTCCCAGACGATCTCATCATGGATGCCAAAGTTCAGCCATCGATGGTAGCTGTCCTGCGTGTTTTAGATGTTTTCCTGCTTCAACACAACCGACTGGCATGAATGGGTCTTTGTGAGGAACTTGACAAGTTGGTTTTGTATCTCTTGCTTTAGGGCTGAAACAACTAAAACCTGCAGGACAGCGGCCCTCGAGGACCAGAGTTTGACATCCCTGATAACTTATTCAGCTTATGACAGCTTATTTAGCCTCCTGAATTTTTTTTACAAGACACGTTTCAACATAAATGTAACATAAATGTTCCAGCTGTGTGTTGTACCAAGGACAAAAACGTAAATCTTCACAATACACATCCCAGTTGTTTAATCTAATGAAACAATGCAGAGAGTCTATTTCTTGTGTTTTGTCAGGTTGTCTCTGTCATCTGGTTTAACCTGAAGTCAGTAACATGATGAGATTTGGACTTTCATACTTTAGCTGATTGTATAAATTAAATGGTCTCTTTATTAATCATGTACTTTTTACATGTTTTGATTTTCTGTTTGATTTTTTTTCCCTTTTTTAAAGTATTTTATTTTACATATGTTGATTTCTTTATCATTGGTGTTTCTAAGTTTTTTTTCAGAAAAAACAAAGACTTTTAACACAAATCTATTATAAAAATAATGTGATTAAGAAAATTGTTTATGTATTTGTTTTCTGATTTCAGGACAAAAATATTTTCAGTGGCATGTTCAAGAAAACCCCTAAACCAGCCAATGAGGTGCAGTAATGACCTGAACAAAGATTAACATCACGTCACATGTTTTCAGTAATATTTTGTTCATATTTCATCTGTTTTTATTTTCTGTTCTCGTTTGTGCTCAGGAATCAAACATAGAGGCCGATTACCAGAAGTTATCCTCTAGTCGTGAAAACCTTTTGGAGGCAAATGCAACAAAGGTCAATCCAGCAGTTCTTGTCTATTCTCTGCTTTTTGTGTCCATTTACTGACTTATGATCATTGTTTTGTTGTTACAGGAGAAAACAGGTGGATTTGCAGGCATCTTTAAAAAGTCGCCCAAACCAGCTCCACGCGCCATTGCTACTCAGGTGTCCAAAAAATATATTTGTTTTGTTTTGTTTTATTTTTATTATTTCTTTGTTTAGATGGAAGAAACAAAAGTAAAAAATTCCATCACCAGCTGTAGTTTTTATAAAAGTTATCCAGTTCTACTTTTTATTTACTGCTGACAAACTGCACTAAAAACATACCTCAGATGCATGTTTTTTTTTAATAAATGACTGAATGACTTGAGAAACAGATAAAAAAAACCACATAGTGAAAACAAATGGAAGTGGGTCATTTACTGTGGTTTTCTTTCCCAGGATCCCCTCAGCGACTTGCTCTCAGCCAGCTGTGAGAGCCTCTCAGAAGTTGGGATGGTAAGAACTCATTATAAAACTCATTAAGTTGTTGTGCTGCCAACAAATACTTAATATTTTTTAAAATAACTTCGCAAAAACACAAATGCTAAAGTATTAAAAGACCACAGTATAATGAAGAAAGGAGACAGAAATGCCTTTTCCCCATAATCATTTATGAAATTATGCATAATTTGGTTATTGATTTCAATTTAAAATGTAATTATTTAATAAAGAGGTAAATTGTCTGTTTTATTGTCAATGATGAGGATAAATATCTCTAACTGTTGTACATGTTAAGTGCTGATGTTTGTAAATGTTCAGGTGTTAACATCTGCATTTTTATGCGACAGATAACTGATAATGACCGTTTTTATTATTTTTTAAAGGATGATGATCCGCAGGGTGAAACGTCAGTCAGTACAGAAAATCTTGATGAGGCCACAAGCACCGCTAAGGTGATTCATATGGAATTCATTTTACACTTTAGTTTTTTGCATCTTGAAATATTTTTGTGTCTTTAAAAAATCAAAACAAATACTTCATTGTCTCTTTCTCTCGTTTATTAACAGGAGAAAAAAGTTGGGTTCTCTGGGATGTTCAGGCGGACGCCCAAAACTTCAGATCAGCAGGTTTGTTTCTGTAATAGCGTAAAGTCAGATGTAACTAAAAGTGCAGTAACAGTAGCAGCTGAGGTCATAGTTGAATCCGAAAGGGAAGAAATTGAGAAGCTGATGATGGGTTTTGATGTAAGTGAATTAAAGATCCATTAAAGAAGCATTTAATGGTGTCAAATAGCCTAAATACTGTGAGTCTTGTGAGCACAGGTAAAGATATTGGTTAAGACTTCACAATTAACCACAGAAGAATGTAGATTAAGTTCAAAATATGCAAGTATTTTCTTGCTTTACGACAGCCATCCAACCTGACCTGAACAACGGTGTCTAAAGAATCGAGTTGTACAAATATTTTATCAGGACCGGGTTCATTTCTGAAAGTGTTTTACTCCAGAGCTCAATATTCCCATCACTATTTTTACTGTGAATTTGCATCCATTTCCATTTTGTCTCTCTGCAGCCACCTTTATGAAAAATATTAAACATGTCTTCTTGAATTGACCCTGAGAATTTAGTCTTGCTTCGAAGCTCAAATGAAGAAATGACAGATTTCAAATGTGATCTCAGTCTTGTGGACTTTGTTATACACTCAGTAGCTTTTATATTATTGTTGTTTTGTTATCACGTGATAGCAGCATATGCTGTATTGAGGATCAATACTTTCTGTGGAAAAAATGTAAAATGATGTTCGCATGTTTCCCTGCTGCTGTTTAATTATTTCCATCATGTGTTGCAGGACAGTGAGGGTCCGGAGGGGCCTGAGGGAGGCCGGCTGAGACGGAGGAGGACAATAAAGAAGAAAAGACGAGTAAGCTGTTGTTTTTTCAAAATAACCAGATGCAATTAAGTAAAGATTCACTCAAATTACAAGAATGAATTTTTCTATCCTATATATAGTTTGACTAACCCCCCTTTGATGTTAAACATCTTGTGATTTTAATAAACCTCGAATGTTCTCTGATTTTCATCAGGTTGTGTCATTCAGAGTCAAGAAAACTCTTCCCAAAATTCCCAAACTCTATCTCGCTTCGCAGGTATTTACTGCTGGCTGATGTCTCGTCTCTGTTAACCACTCTGCTGAACAAAACTTTGCAAACTTTATTGATGATGTAATGTACTTGAATCTCAGTAATTATGTGTTTTTTCCCCTCAGAGCTCAGAAAAGATGCCTATCATTGAGGAAAATCTTGAGCTGCAGGACATCAATCCAGAACAGGTTTATATTGAAGCTTTGTTTAATTTATTCTCCGTATTTAATCTTTTCTTTTACCTCCTCAGACCTGAATCTTCAGTTTGACTTACTTAAAAGATTTCTTCCAGCTGTTTTTTTTTTTTTTGATTATGTGTTGTTTTGTGATAAATTATGTAGCTATGAACAACACAAAATCTCTTGTGACACCACTAAATATCAGTGTAGGTCTTCTGGTTCCGGTTACAGAATTGAATTTTATGGTGCAGACGACCAAATACGTTTGATCTTTATGAAAGGATGCTGTGTCTCAGGAAGTTAATAAACAGTTTGTGATGTGTTGTAATTGTTGTAAAACTGTCTTCAATGTCAGTAGTCCCTGATTTTACTTTGCATATGTTGCTGTCATTCATTAAGAAAACACACAAGATATGAAATACAATGACCATGTTAAGGAACTGGAGTTACATTAGTTTTGTTTTGTTTTTTTAATCCAGGAGAGCACGGTGGAGGTCCAGCCGGTGGAGATGGCAGCCTATCCGACCGAAGAAAACCCTGCTGAAACTAATAAGGTCTGTTTTTGTGTCTCTGTGCATACAGTTTATTTCTATTTAGTTTCTTCATTAACAGAAGTCCTTGTTTTCAGGAGAGTGATGAGCTGATGGCGTGGTGGGACAATGTGAAAGGTTGGTATGAACATTTATAGATTAATAATTAATTGAATAGTTTTATGGATTCTCTCACTGATTGTATTATTTTTGTCGCTGGTTTGCAGGTTGGACCGAGTGGAACGAGGCCTCAGACTTTCAAGAGGAGGATCAGGAAATGTAAATAAAGTTATTTAATTCAAGTCTCTAAAGAAATGGTTTATAATTCAGGGGTTATTTATGGGGGGTATTGTTTAATTTTCATCCTCTTGAGTATTTCTCAGCTCCAGGTTTTGATGGTTAGAATAAAATTTCTGCTGTGGTTACATCATGTCGGTCTCTCCAGGGCGATGGAGCAGGCGGCCGATCGAGTCTACATGGCGGCCCGTCTCTTTGTGCATCTTTTCAACCAGCGGGGGGGATCCTTGCAGTGCCGCATCCTGGAGCTTTTGGGGGTGGCTGATGCTGCAGATCAGTTCCACAAGAAGACGGTGTCGGCCGCTGTGGGGGGAGGCGTGGCAAGCGTCGCTGGCAGCGTGGCCACGATCACGGGGCTCATCCTGGCTCCTTTCACTTTTGGAGCTTCGATCATCGTCACGGCTGTGGGAATCAGCGTGGCGACGGCCGGAAGCATCACGTCAGCGACGGCTAACATCACAGACACGGTTCACTCCAACATGGACCGCAAGAAGGTGGAGAAGATGATCCAGGGCTACCAGGAGGAGATCAAGGACATCAGAGAGTGTTTGGAGTTTGTGCAGGTGGGAAAATCTACAGCAGAGACTAAATCTGTCTCAGCCACTAGCATCAAAAAGGGGGCAAAGTTAATTTCCCATTCATTCGTTATTGATTTATTGATAGAAAATGTAAATCAGTTCTAAAATGAAACACTCTTTTAAACAAAGATTTTATTTTATTGCCTTAGAATAACATTTTACTTACACAGCAATCAAATCTGACGTGCTTTTTTAATGGTAAACTGCATGCAAGCTGCAGAAAAGAAACAAAAACAAAGTTTTGAGCTGCTTTTAAAATAGTTGACAAACTTAATTGTAGTGATTTCACAGTCTTTAGTCATATCCAGGTAACAAACTAATGCTACGCCTGTGAAGAAAGACAGGAAATAGTGTATTTAGTAAAACGCTTAGATATATATAGTCTTCATGAGAGAAATATCTGGGAGAAATCTGAGCCTCTGTTTTTGTCTCTGCTGGTTGTAGGAAGGAATGGACACCCTGCAGGAGTGGGATTTTGAGAAATACTCCCAAAGCGCTGCCAAAAAGGCTCTGAACCACAACATTAAACACGTGATGAAAGAGGGAGGCCGCGCCGGCAAAGCCCTGATGATCAACACCGACAAGCTGATCAGCACCGTGCAGGTTTTAGGCGCCGCAGGCGGAGCCGCCAAAGCCGCCCAGGCCATCAGCGTCACCACAGGCGTCATGTCCGCCCTCTTCTTAGCCTTGGACGTTTTTTTCCTCGCCAAAGACTCGCACGAACTCCGTAAGGGTGCCAAGACCAAATTCGCCGGAAAGATCAGAGAGGTTTGTAAAGACCTTCAAGACGGGCTCCTGGAGCTGAACAAGGTGAAGACACAGCTGCAGAAGACTATGGACGGCATCGAAGTGGAGGAGTTTGAGGAGATCGAGGAGGTGGAAGTGGAGGTTGAGGATGACTTTGAGTCGGACCCAAAGAAGCTGGCTGAGCTGGAGCAGGAGCTGGACATCATAGAGGAGAAACTGGACAAGAAGGACGAGGCGGAGCCGAAGAAGAGTAAAGAGTCAGAGAAGGGAATTTTTAAACTTAAGAGAGAGATAAAGGAGGAGAAGAGCGTGAAGGAAAAGGGTGAGCAGGAGGAAAAGAAGGGCAAAGAAGAGAAGGTGGAAACTAAAGCAAAGGAAGAGGACATGGAGGAAAACAAGAAGATTCCCGATGAGGAGAGCAAAGAAATCAAAGAAAGCAGCATCAAAGCTGTCAAAGAAGTTTTAGAGGAACAGTCGCAGAAAGGAAGCAAAGAAAACAAAGAAACCGAGAACCGAAGAACCGCTGGGAAAGAAAAGAAACCTGAGAGGAAGAAAGACAAAACTAAAGAAGATACTTCAACAAATAAGAGCTCAGACAGGAAGGAAAAGGATCGAAAGAAGAGTGAAGAAGAGCCAGAGGAACCGCAGAGCAGATCAGGAGATTCAAAACAAGATGGTAGGAGCTTAAAAACCCACAAAACCCAGAGGGAGAGTGGAAGAAAAAGTAGCAGGGAGAATGAGGGAGGGATGAAGTCTGAGAGGAAACAAGAGAAGGAGGTAGAAGGAGGGAGTACGAGGAGGCACAGTAGCAGGAGCCACAAAGAAGAAACAAGAGAGAGAGACGAAGAGAGAGGAAGCCGCCGTAAAGAGAGAGAGAGCAGCAAGAAGGACAGTTGGATGACAGGAGGAGAGGAGGAAAGAGGAGTGAAAGACTGGAGAGGAGAGATGGTGAAGAGTAGAGAGGAGAAGAAAGGACACAAGGAGACGGAGAGAGAGGATCAGGGAAACGTAAGCGGGAGGAAAGAGTCACATCGGAGTCAGGAGGAGGGCCGGCCGAGGAGGGAGCGTTCGGAAAGAGAGGCGGCCAAGGAGGAGGTCAAGGGTCACTACAGGGGAGGACACGAGGAGAAACGAGGCAGCAGGGTGGAGAGTGCTAGGAGGCAGTTTGAGAGGGCAGGAGGTGATGATGAGGAGGGACGGGCGAAGAGGAAGGAGCAGAGAGAGAGTCAGAGGAGAGGAAGTGAGCGAGAGCACAGTCAGAGAGGCTCCCGCCCGCGCTCGGAGACAATGTGGGCAGACGGGCTGGACATCTAGTTTTTAGCCTAATCCTCAGCCACGACATCAGCTGACTCCACCTCTTTGTTGCCAGGACGACAGCATATGATGAGCTGAGCGGGGTTTTGTCCTCAGGTTTACATTAGACAGATGTTTGGGTTGCTGCCGGAAAAAAAAACACCTCAAAAGCAAATTCCCCTACAAAACCAGTTCGGCTTAAAGTGGAATATGTGACATGCTTCAGCTTTCCTGGAGAACAACATCCACTCGCTGCCATGTTTGTGCTGTTTTTATAGTCGGTCCGTCTCAGACAATACCGTGCAGACATACGTGATATTTTGGTGCCTCCACTAGAGGAACTAAAAGAAATGTCCATTTCTGATCATCCGGAGGAGTACGGTGGCTGTTTTCAGTCAATAATGACTCTGACCACCAGCTGAAGTTTCTTATATGAACAAATTAAACCAAAACAACTTTTTTAGTACTGTTGGTCATCTGTACATTTTTTTGAGTAATGGGAGCAATTAAAAATGGCTTTACGCTGATATGATGACACTTGTGGGGCCCAGTTTTAGGAGGAGCAACTCTATATGTAAAGGACTTTGGCTGTACTTTTTTTTTAGTAATATTTATCAGGAGTTTCTAAAGATTTTGCTCCTGTTCTTCTGTGTCACAAAGCTGCTAAAACTAACCAGCAGGTTTCCTGTAAGATACGATGTTCTTGTTTCTGGCTGTTACTTTTTTTTTAACTTTGTGGGCGTTTCAGGGTAAATGTTATTCTGCTTAGCTGCATATTATATTGGATTATTGTTTGTTTTTATTTAACTAAAACAGGCCAATTGGACTGTTTGTGATTTTATTTCTGGTACGACAGAAATCAAGATTTCTCTTCTTAAAATCTTATGATCGTGTTTAGTTTTTTCAAAAACTGACATAAAACAAATGCTTTCCACTCCGTGCACTTTAACAGGCGTCATCTCCACACCTGAGCTCTCAGGTTTAATGGGACTACTTCTTATCTGTCACTAACAATGTTTGTCATGTTTTGTATGTTTCTGTTTTTTCCTAGTGTGTTTTTTTTTTTAAATGGATGAACATATTTTCTACGGTGCTGGATTCTTATGGAAAATAAATGAACGGATGCAGAAAATGGGACTTGTCTATTTTTACTGGTTTGAAGTGTCTCCCTGACTTTAAAATGACTAACATGCAAACTGTACCACTCAGAGGCAGCATGAGTATGTAAAACAAGTCTGCATTTAATGTGTTCTTATGATACCGGTTTTTAGTATTTTATACAGTGTAAACACTCACCGGACACTTTATGCCCCTTTTCTTCGTACTAGGTTGGACCTCCATTTTATTGATTTCTTAAATTCTTTATAAGTTTTCAATCTTTGTTGATGGGTGCAATTAATGTGTGCAAACGTGCAAATCAACATTACTGACATTTGAGAAAAAAAAAACAAAAACAGTCCAGACAATAGAACAGTGTGAAAAGGGGAGAGACTAAAGCATTTTACCATTGTCCTATTTTAAGATTAAATTGAGCTTTTTAATTTGAAAGTACTTAACCCATTTTTCCTGCATGCTATAAACCCGTCTTGCTTCTGATTTAAAAATGCTGTCATTTTTTTCCATCTTATATATGTCCATAATTATAACCCACCATTCTGGTATAGTAGGAACATCCTATGACTACCATTTTTTTTATAACAGATTTTTTTCTTGCAATCAGTAGAATACTTGTTAAATATTTATCTTTCTTCCTCGATTCCCCAGGTAGACAACCAAAATAGACAGTTTTCATATTAAAAGGAAAATTATTTGATCTGAAAAGCGGGCAGTCCCATAGAAAATAGAATGATTTAAACGTTGATCTCCACATTATGAGTCCCGTCATAATGTGTTGTTTGGCATGGCGTGATAAAGTATCTTATTAATGTTTTCCATCCATATTCTTTCCATATCTGCGAATAAGTAGATTTCCATGTGAATTTCCAAAGTACTCGCCATTGGACCTTAATTTTTATTCAGAACTGCCTCTGCTTTTGTCGGCATAGATTCAGAAAGGGGTTGGAGACATTCCTCATTAGATTTTGCCCCATACTGACATGACGGCATCACTGCTGTAGATTTTTGCTGCACATCTGTAATGAGAATCATCCTGTTCCACCACATTGCAATTATGCTCTGATAGATTGAGATCTTGTGTCTATGGAAGTCGTTGGACCACAGTGAGCTCATTTTCGCGTTTTAAAACCAGCTGAGATAATCTGAGTGTGTGTGAAAGGTGCATCATCAAAACTCAGGTTGTAGAGTTTAAATTAAGGATGCAAATGATCAAGTAATTCATTAATTGATTAATTATTTCATCTTATCGATCAATGATCGATTAATTGATAAGTGGCAATTTTTCTGAGAAGCTGAATTTCCCTCAGAATCAACCGGTTCCTTTCTACGAAAATGCTATCTTTCTTATGAAAGAGAAAC
>JBBBVT010058823.1:0-10363 GCA_037177035.1 Craterocephalus eyresii | reverse complement strand
ATAATGTACATGTTTTATAGATACAATGTTTTAGTTACTTTATGTTTAGCACTTTGTTCAGTGGTTGCTGTCATTAGGTGCTTCTATTTATAAAGTTGGCTTGACTTGGTAACAACACTATTTCACAATAATTTACAGAATATGGTGTGAAGATCTTTACAGTGGTTACCTGGCAACCTCAGAGAATATCTTCAAGATGGGACCGCACATATATAAGAAGTTAAATAATACACCTAATTTATATGCCAAACATTCAATATCTGACTGAAAAACTTGATCTAAAGTACATCTGAAAGGATTGCCCATCATGGATAAAATATTGCTCTCCAGCATGGGGGAAAGGTGGCGTGAGATGAATCCGCTGGATGAGAAATGGGCACAGTTACTTACCACATTTATGAAGGACCAACATACAACCCAGATTTGAATCACCATGAATTCACTTTTATTTTCCTGTTAATTCAAATATATGAATAAGTAGCTAAATCATAAGATGACATAGTGTTAACATTGGTGGACTGTGAAATGCATGGCAAAAAACAAAAACAAACAAACAAAAACAACACAACAATATGATGATGAGGAACAATTAAGTTTTGTATACTTATAAGCCTAGTCGAGTTATTAAAACTTTAATGGAAAAGCAAAAGGCCCAGGGCCTAAGTAATCCTTACTCTTTGACTAACCTTTCCTAGCCATTAAGGTTTTTGGTTCTGCTGGTTAAAATGCTTATTTTCTGTAAAGACTGGTTGGACTTGTGTGTTAAACTGGCAATAAGTGGAAATTAATCATTTGTAGCATGATGGAATTTTAAAAAATGCTATATGAAGAACTACAGACCTCTCATCTTGTGTGCAGCATAACGTCACACACCGTCTCTCTGTCTTTATCTTCAGTCCCTTGTTTACAAACCAGTCCAGCAACACATTCATATACATTAAAGTGAATCGCCACTTCCTCCTTCCTTTGGGATCCCTTGCCCCTCCCTTCCCATAAAAGTCTACACAGGTTGTGTGTTATGGCTACACATATTTTCAAAGAGAAATGGCAGAGAGTGGGTTGGAACATTTACCTAAAGACGACCAGGATCCAACAGACAGAACAGTCATTGGTGTAAAAGTTGCCTGATAAAGAAAGGGACAGAACACAGATAAACACATACCTTGCATTTTCAAGGTGAAGAGTAATTCAAGAACTCTTTAGCTCATACTGCTTTTAGCTAGAGCTAATCGGGTTGTAGCCCATGACACACTTTCTTTGGGTTTACGATTGTGAACAAAAACATTCTTGAAAATGTTGCTTTCCACCCCTTTAAAGGAATACTCCGGCCTCAGAATGATGTGCCTTCATTTGTTTACTCACCCTCATAATGATTGACACGTTGGAGATATTTGGAGGTTTACATTTTGCTTGAGTTCGTCTACAATGATGTTGAATGGTGTCCGGTGAAAAGAGTTCCTGGATGTGCGTGCATGCGCGTGCATGCGCGTTGCATGCGCGTTGCATGTGCGATGCATCCGTGCCTGTTCTGCAGCCGCCAATGCATCCAGTGGCATGCCGCGGCACGCGCGTGCGTGCATTGCACACGAACACACATCCAGGAAGTAAACATGTTAACGGTTTGTGCTCTAAAAATACACTTAATGATCCTGTTGTGAGTAAATTATGGACGCTACCCACACAGGACACGCGGACTGTATTGGACGAGCAGTATGGAGGAATATTGCCAAGTTTTTGTGGACTTTTTTCACCGGACACCATTCAACATCATTGTAGACGAACTCAAGCAAACGTAAACCTTTAAGATTTGTTTAGGATGATCCTTTTGAAGAGAAGCAATGATTAAATGACGGGGTATGGGAGGTGAGGGGAGCTGAAACAATTCTTTCACACACAGCTGACTTCATTGGAAGCCAAAAGCATCCTCAAACCACACCCTTGTTTTAATTTATAGGTATTGCAAACTTTGCAGTGATCAAAGCATATTCAGTCCACATCTTTTAGCAGAACTTGGCCTGGAAAAATGGTCTTTCCTGGCCCTTTTTTCTTTCAAACAAATATTTCCCCTAATTTCACAAGGAACTTTATAATCATCAGTCTAAAACAGCCATTCTCAACCTTGGGGTCCCGACCCCAATTGGGGTCGTGAGATGTTGTCTAGGGGTCACCAAATCATTTTTGGAAAATGCGCAAAATTAATGTACTGACATCATGAGGAGGACGACGAGCGATTGGTCTTAAACAGGAAATTTATCAGACAAATGATCACTAAAACTAGTTAGTCTTGGCTGTAACATCAAAACTGTCCACTAATTTAGTCTCGTGTCTTCTCTTGTCATGCACACATCATCAGAGCAAAGAAATGTCTTTTTTTCTCCCACTCTCTGGTCTGCTGTCAGCAGGAGTGGCGGCTGCAGCGTTCACAGACAGTCTGAAATAGCAGAAGTAAAACTTAAGCTTCAGGCTACTTAGACATTATAAAAGTAAGGGTTGTTAAATTCACACTGAATTACATAATTTCAAACAGAGAGTTGTTTTCTGCTTCATTGTTTGTCCAAAATAATTTTTTATCAACGCGTTTGTTCGATTGTAATCAGTGTGCATGCAGTTCAGCTGGTCAGTGAGTGAAGCACTGGTGGCGGCGGCTGCGGGAATGAAAAGATTTAAAATACAAATTTTAAACAGATTTTAAAACAAAAAAAACAGGCGCGTTGTTATTTTAGCCACATCTGCAGCAAGTTTGCTAGCTAGCAAAAGAAAGTACGACTGGATTGGCCAGCCTTTCACCACCTCCACCGCGCATCACCTGTCATCAGAGCTGCAGGACGCGCTGCTCGATTTGTCTTCGGATCGCACTTTACAGACGCTTTCTCTGCAAACACGCTGGAAGAGTTCTGGTTGTCAGTAGCAACTGAGTACGCAGTACTGGCAAAGGCTGGATGTTCTGTTTCCGTTTGCATCCATGAATCTGTGTGAAAAGAGTTTAAAGTGATCTTTGCATGGCCGCAGCTGCAGCTGCTCTGTTCAACCAAGCAGCCCAGCCGTCACATTAGTGCAGAAAAACATCTCTGCTCTATTTCATTAAAAATAAAATAAAGTTTGCATAATGTCTTATTTTAGCTGCAAAATGATGGGACAATTTGGTCCGTATGTTCGGAAGGTTAGGCTCTTGATTCTGCTTCTTGTTTTTTTGTTTTTTTTAACAATGTGCTTGAAAATAAAATGGTAAAGAAACCAACAGCTGAAATGATTTAATATGTGCTTGTCTGATTTTGTAAATGTGGCTTATTGGTGGGCATTGTTTCAGCACCGCTGATAGCGACGACGGGGGTCGCACACAGCAGGGCATGTTGAGTTGGGGGACGCGACTCGAAAAGGTTAAGAACCACTGGTCTAAAAAGCCTTTTCCTATTGATTGTCGAAGGTTCCAAAAATATTCAGAAAGCTTTGAGTTTGCAGCACAACTTGATGAAAATGATATATTCCTAAGACAGATAGATTAGGCAAAAAAAGATTTTGCTGATTTTCTTTAAGATTATGATACACAGGTTTTTTTTTGGTTTTTTTTTCATACGCACAGTTGAAACTTGTGAGAAACAAGGCCAACCCAGAAATATTTGCCAATCACATGAATCATACAAAAACAGTACTTATTTCTGCCTGAGCTATGGCCAACAAATGTAGAATAAAAACCATTATGCTATAATGCAAATAAAGTTCTACAGAAATGAGTCACTCTTGTTCCAACTATGTATGATGTATTTTTTAGGCCATAGGAGTCTTTAGAATGTGGTGCTTACCATCTAGGCCATCAGGGAGTCTACTAGGGCCTAATAAATTCCTGATTGCAGACAGTGACACACACACACACACACACACACATGCACAAAGCTTGGTTCCAATATGAAGCAAGTTGCTCTCTCAGTGCACCTATGGGGATAGCTTCAGCAACCAGCCACCAGCCCCCAAATCCACTAACTGATCCAGTGCCCAGGCTGTAAGGCCCTGCCCAGCCACCGTGCAATATTTCAACCTTCACTAGCTGATGCGAAGCCTCCAGTACTTCATGCCATGTGTAAAGCCAATGCAAGGGTGAAAACACAAAGAGGGAGAAGGCAGGAGGATCATACACATGAAAGCTTTTCCATGGTAGAGGAAATCTATTGTAAAAATAGGTTTAGTCATTTCAGACAATAAATGTTGCCGGAAATATCTCTAACTGGTTTGAAATACTGCTTTTTAGAAATCACTAGAAATCCTTTATGGGTTACACAGCAACGTAGAACACTTGACTTCCAATTGAAGACTCATTCAGGAGCTGGATTGATTTGTACATGCTGATACTCAAATAATACATTTTGAATATACTGTAATTATCTTGACTATTTAAATGGAGGGCAAATGGTTCCCCCAGTGACTTGCACATCTATCATTGCCTGCCTAATTAGCTTGAAAAGCCTTGCCCTCACTTTCCTCTTCGTGTATACTCATAGATAACAATCCATCCACAGTTTTAGTTTGATGTGGGAGAAAGCAGTGAACTTAACCAAAGATTGCACTGTGCAAATTATATATCAATAAACTTTCCCTTGAAATAGCAGGATGTCAGTTAAGCTCTTAAGTTATAATTTTATACTCAAAACCAGCCTTGAAAGACTGATCAGATTAAAATATCTGCACATAAAGGTTATTTGCAAATAATTGTGTGTGGACTATTTAAAATTCACTGTTCAGATGATATGCTCTAATCTGTTAAAGTTCAGATGATTAAGTAGAAATATAAACCATTCCAGATTGTGCATAACCACATTTGACTTATTTTACCTGTTGTTTTTTTTCTTCCCTGAAGGGCTTCAAAGTAGTGATTCTCATTTTAGATTTCGTTGAAGCTCTTCAGAGCAGTGTGCATAATCCAAAAGCGGGGTGTTGCTCTTGTGGGTTGATTGGGAGAATCTCATTGTGGTAATGATGTGTTGATTGTGTATTGCCTTTCTGGCAGGTTAATCTAAAGCATTTTCATGGCTGGAAGACAATTACTATGTCACAATGCCTTTCTTTTTTTGGTCGTTTACCTATATAGTAGGCATTAGTTAGATTTTAAAAATTGCCGAAGAGAGGAGGGGATTAATGCTGTTTGTTAGCCTTTTGGAAAATTGCTTACAAGTTATGGATGGATTGGCATATCATTTTAGACATTGTAGACATCATTAATTTGTTTGGCATTCATTCTTGGCTGAAGTATAGAGATGAATTTGGTTTGTCTGTGCCAGCATATTCACTGAAACATTTCTTCGGTAAAGAAATTGATCCATATAAGGTTCATTATCTCAGCAGTGTATCTAAATTCTTCTGATGCCTTTGACTGTCGTTAAAAACCATAGTCCTTCATTTTATGAACAGCTTTGCTGGGATAAAAGTCTTGGCAGTTATATTTTGGCTGACTGTTGCTATGATCTACATTTACCAACCAAACAATAAGGAACATATCAAGGAATGTGAAAGTAATGAATTGAGGCCAAAATACATAAATAGATAAATAAATAAGCCTGAAATGTGCAAAAGAGGGCAAAACAAGGACAACTTAACTTGTAGAAATCAAACTATGGGTTGGATTAATTGATCGAAGAAAGCTTAGCAAAGAGATAAGATGCAATATGGATACCAAATTGGGGTTTACGGGGTGAAAACCTGCCAAAGTTCAGTATAAGGGCTTTAAAAGAAGAGAAAGAAGAAGCATTAGTAAGCTTTGGGAATTTTTTTAAGTGAGTTGTTTACCCATAAACAACAACTATACCGACATCCTCTTGCATCCTTTCTGTTATAAGAGTTCTCTTCAGCAAGTAAATGCTAGTCTGACATTGACTCTTGCCTTATCTCTTACTCAATAATGTTTTTTTGTATTGCTTCATTCACATTGCACATTTAAGACAACCGGAGCAGAGGTATCTAACTGCTCACATGTACGTAAGTGTAGTGAAACATCTGTAATGTGGCACAGATGTGAAAGTTGTGAAGTGCGGCGTTTCATCCTTTGGATGTTGAAGGGCAACAACAGCTTAAGGAATAAATGTTACTGCCATCAAAACAAGTCAGACATATGAATTTCTAAGGTCAGAAAGTTACAGAGTGTGAGTTTAACGTGTTATTATGCTTCAATACAAGTCCAGTTTGGGTATATTTAATATGTCAGGTCATTGCATGTTAAGTCTTTTGTGTCATTTACAGAGCTATACCTCAACCACGTCCCTAACCATCTGGCAAGCCTCCTCATACCTGGTTTGGATCCGTCATTCATCACCGTTTGTCTCATTCATCTGAGCCCACGATGCCTTTCCCTCATTTATTCACCTCATCCCTTTATATCCATTCAGTCATTCTTCCCACCTTCTGCTACCCTCTTTTTCCGGCATCATCTAAGGGTTCCACATTTGGCTATGCTTGGCTCAGTGGCCTCCCAAGGCGAAACCCCCACTCTGATTATCCTTCTCCCAAACCATCAATCACGAGATGTCCCAGTTTAGCAAAACAAGACATTTAATCCATCCATACGCTGCATCGCCAGTTCTCCTTCAAATTATCTATAACTTTGACTTTCTAACCAGTTAACTTTGCCCTTGCTATTAAAATGCAGAAAAGTTATGGATAGTGTTGTGATGGGTGTCATCTGAAATTGGGAAAAAAATGTTACACATATTGGTGTCACACATGAGATATCTTTACTTTTGATTGATTGTAAGATCCTAAAAAATGTATTGGGATTTGCACGAACGTGGCTCATTTATTTGAACATTAGAAAGGTGGAATAGTTAGTAGACTTATAAATACATTGCTTTTCTGTCAGCTTTTCATTTCAAATTTATAGCAGACATTTTCACTGCATTGCTAAAGATCTTGGCCTTACTCTGATTCAGATTTTAATGCCTATCCTAACTTTACTGGTGGTGGCTGTGTTATTTTTCCCTTCTGCCTTGTTTGTGATTGGAACAACTTACAAATGACCAGGTTGCAAGCATTTTTCCCCCTGACAGAACAACACTTTGCAATCAGTGGTTAAGAGTTTATACTGAAGTGTAAATCCAAGCCCTTACACGGATCCTTGTATGCACCCTTTGAGAGCGAAATGAATAATGAGCCAAACATCTTAAAACCAGTGACACAGATTTACCGTGCTAATGACTAATTTCTTGACAGGATGATAGACAGACTAGTTAGTTAAACTCACAAAGGCATAGTTCATTGCCAGTGCATCAAACCCTGAAGTGCACCATAACCTTAAAAGCCTTCATGCTTGCTGACTACAGTCAAATGAATGGACTTGACTTGGTTATGGTTCACGGCTTTTGTTCCCCTGTGAGGGGAGCTAATAAGTCAATCGGATCCACTCTCAGAAACAGCAAGGATGCTCTTATCGCATTGTCAGCAACCCATTTCATTAATGCTCCTGGTTGAGTTTACATGTCACCGATTCAACATTTTTAAATGACCTAACTCGTGCGTGCCCCAGCCAAGGCGTAAGGAAAAACAAAGGGAAGGGCTCCCTGTGCAACCTCCTGTGATACTTTGACCATCAATCATGGCTGTCAGAGCAGCTGTGCTCCTTTTCTTTTGTGGGAACTCACACCAGAGCTCTACATCATCTGTAAATGTGATGAATGTGCAAGCTTTAGGTCTAGTTCCGCCGATTAGTGGTAATGCTACCAACAGGTAGCATTTTGACAAAAGCCCTACATACAGTAATTAGAAGCTTATTATTCTTTATCAGTTTGAAAGACAAAAAAAAAAACACAATTCACAGTTATGATTAGCAACAACACCAAATCCATACAGTAATGTTGTGTAGGGCCTCTATGTGCCAACCAAACAGACGTATAACCTCAAAGAGGGCCCAGCCTCTGCCATATTCAAAGAAGTGAAACCCAATTAATGGCCTTGAATGTGCAGTGACAAAACCTAAACCATGACATTGCAAAAAAACAACAAAATCATGAATAAAACACAAAGTCATTTTCCCTTCTGCCTTGTTTGTAATTGGAATAACTTATAAATGACCAGGTTGCGGGCATTTTTCTCCCCCTGACAGAACAAAGAAAACAAAGTTTTTCAGCAATAAAAGCATTGTAACAACATAACTAGTCATATTACAATAATCAGGTGTAAAACTGCACAACACTTGCTTACTTGTCATGATTATTTCATTAACAGTCTATGTCATGAATGAAAAGACAAAGATTATTTGTGTTAACATGTATTTGTGTGTGTTAAATACAAATTTCAATATGAGACATAGCAAATGGGCTCTAGTTTTATGTTTTACAACAGATACATTGGATGTGGCACCCCATAGATTAAATCAATTTAGTGACATGATTGGCGGAGTGACATTGCAGCAGAGTGACAAAACATTTTCACTTTCCCCCATCCTACCCGTCCTTGCTTGTCTCATTAGCCTTCATTCCATTAGAGGGCCAAAAACTACATTCAGCAACGTTTATGCAAAGCAGTTTCTGCACTGCATTGAGTTATCAGCAGAGGAAATGTGGCAGTTGAATTGCTTGTCAAACTGAAATTGTTATTTAATTCCTGATTATCAACATTTTGAATGGATTCTGGCCCCGAAGACCTGTTCAAGACCCACTGGTTCGGTACGGAAATTCCTAGCAGTAACAATTAGCCTCTGAACAGACAAGCCAGATGAGACATCACAAGTTAAATCATGGCACAATAATGTCAGGTTCTCACTGACAAGAGTTTGCCGTCAGTGAGAGTAGGCATCGGAAATGTTCTCCACATAGTGTGATTTAAGAGAAAACTGAATTTCTTTGACTATTTTAGCTTTTTCTCTAGGCCTCTGCTTAAAAAGTGTATACCTATAATGAAATATGTTTATCTGTACCACAATGATGATTTCTACATAATACAGTAAATAAAACTCTTTTGAGATTTGTTAAGATGTGTAAATATGTGGCTATATATATCTACATATAAATAAATGGCTCTAAAATAACACCCAGGGGGTGGTGCTATAGTTTGATTAGCACACTCAGCGACCACTAACATGCTAGGAATAGTAGACAGTACTATTGTAAAAGAATAAACAAGGGATAGCACTCCTAAAACAATGTAGTGGTACAGTCCATGTTCACAGAGGGGCAGAGAAAGACAGTGAAACTGCAAATAAATTCAAGCTGAACAAGTGAAGAAATGTACAAACACTAAAGCATCTCAAAGGATTTTGAGACTGAAAAGCAAAACAGAGAATTTATTAAATGAAAATATTAAAAATACTTAGTGTCATAATGTTCAGACTTAATTTATTGAATGAATTAAGTTTTCAGTTGCTCATTTAAATATTTAATTAAAATGATAAGCAAAAATTTAAAAAATAAGGTTTTCATAAAGCAGAAACTAAAAAAGATGCTAAACAGCACAAATGATTTTATTAGGCTAATTTAGGTTAAAACAGAAGCTTTGAATGACTGGATGAAGTAACACTTTGGAGATTGGACAGTCGGCTCTTTTAGGAGGCATGACCTCCCATCACAATGAGTGAGGCATCCATGCAGTGGCTTCAGTGCATCTGGTGGTGTTCATGAGCTATAAGTGCAGCTGAATGATGAAAGAAATCTAAATGAAGGGAGACATGTAGAAGGAAAATCTACAAATCTCATCAATCATCACTAACAACTTTCTTGTTTATGTGTAAATGTGCTAATACATTAATTACACAGATAAACTGGACTGTAACAGACTGACGATAGCTGGGATTGGCTCAGAGTATATCCTGCCTCTGATTGGATAATCTGGTTTTAGGAACCCAAATGGGTTCATTTCCCTTTCTGGAACCTACTGTAGCATCTCACAGGAAGAATCTGAAATTGAAAGTGACATCAAACAAACAAAACAATGATAAATTTTGTCTTTGGTTTTCATTTTCTTATACAGGTGTATGGAACTGACATCTGTAGTCAGATGAAAAAACAAGCAATTTTGCATCATTATTTCAGAAAGTCGTGATTGCCATAGATATAGCTTCTAAGGTGACAGGTTTTTCTTGAGAAAGCAATCCCCAGATGTTCTTAGCATTGTTTGAAGATCAGGACTAAATTCTAGGTCTGTCTGAATCAAATGTTAAAAATCACTGCCCATGAATTCACACGGTTGCTCTTCGGTGGCAGTGCTATAGGCAAAGCATCCACTTGAGGGCAGTGCAGAGCTTACATCTGAATTTTGACAATAGTTTCAGACAAGAGCAAACACAGCGTAGTAGATTCATGGATGTATTATACAAACTGGATCCCGAACTGGTGCAATGGCGGCACGCCGATTTTTCCCAGTGGCCAGTCGTGGTACTGCAACAAAAAAT
>JBBBVT010058822.1:0-10377 GCA_037177035.1 Craterocephalus eyresii | reverse complement strand
ACATCTGCAGGAGCAGTCTTACCAGGAGACCAGAGAAAAAAATAAAAATAAAAAATATTTGAAAAAAAAAAACAATAATATTATCCTGTGTGTCAGATTATGTAAACATGCAATGAATATATAAAAATTAGTTCAGTAACGGCCCTTTTTTATGTTGAATGTCTTTTTAAAAAATAAAATAATCAGTATTTCACCGTTAGATGTGCTTTAGTGCTACTATCTCCAACATCCCATTAATAAAAACAAGGCTAGAAAAACACCATGACGGCAGAAAATGTTTGCCTCAGGCGGACTCACCAGCACCAGGTTCCCCTCCAGCTCTTCTGGTTCTTCGTCCCGCGGGTCGAGGCTCCTGCTAGCCCTGCTGGTCTCCACCACCTCCCCCTGGAGAAGGGCGCTGCCGGCGGGCGGCTGCTGGAGGAAAACCTCCACCAAAGCGAGCTGCTCCGCCGCCACCAGCAGCCCCGGTAACCGCAGCAACAGCAGCGGTGTCACCCCGAGATAGCACCACCGATCCACGGCCATGTCCCCCCCTCCGCCCCCCAGGAGAAAAAAAACGGAGAAAATGCAGCTGAAAGCAACAATAAACACACAATTATCATAAACGGACACACATTTTGACAACAGGCAAGCGATCATTTACAGGCTCGCTGCTCTCCGGATGTAAACAGGAACAAATGCAATTTCCGGTTATGACCGGAAATACAGGCAGTTTTTTTTATCTCGTTACGAAAGTCGCCCCTTAAACAGAAACTTCAACTACTACCCTCATTATTTAGTTAAAATATTATAAATTATCACATGAAAAGGCCCTTCGTGTGACAACCCGTTTATTAATACATTGAAGAATAAAATGAGTGACAAGAAAATTATTTTCTTTCTCTTCCTGCTTCGCTTTAAAGCCAAGGCTGCGCTTTAAATGCTCGTAGGCTGCCGTAGTTTTAAATATTATTGATACAATAAAGGGGAGTGATTCATTAACTTTGTCTTAGATGTAATGGGAGTCAACTCTGGAAGTGAACAAATAATATGCTCAAATTAGCACTAGCACAGTAAAATTATTAAAAAATCTTTAATTAAAAAATTATCTCTTATGTGTGCTTGAGTAACAGTTGATGGTCTATTGACTCTCTTTGGTGATGGATAGCTCAGCAACCAAAAACATTTACGCTTATTTAAGATTTATTCTATGAAGGTCCAGCATAGATTGAATCCAAGGAGGTCCTGGGGTCTGCAACCTGCAGCTCCGGAGCCCACAAGTAGCTCTTTGCACCTTCCACAATGGCTAAACATGATAAAGAATCAACTAACACTATTAGATCGAGATGTTGTTTCTTTTGATCAAATCACTGCATTGGATTTCAAACATAATAACACTGAAAGTACCAAAAATATTCTTTTAGAAGGAAGAAAAACAAAAAGCCCTTTAAAAAGTATTGTGTGATTTCAACTATTATTAATTTGCCAAAGTAATAGTAAAAGTTCAGGTTTCATACAGTGAATTATCTCTTAAAAGTTGTTAGTAAAAGTGCAGCATTGTGAGAAATCTTGATCTTCTACCATCACTTTTCCTCCTCTAGGCTATCAATTAAATTGGTTAAACTTTATTTATTTACTTAAGATTAGTAATACTAACAACTTGGTTAAAATAGCTACTGCAAATATTTTATTAAACCTAATGTCAGATTTTACAGTGTAGAGCCAGTAAATCGTATTCCTAAATTTTAACAGCAGCTAGTCATCACTGGCGGGGATCGTCTTATTTCTGGTTTCGCTTTCATGGGTAGGGTAACCATCTTGTGTTTTCTTTCATCTTTGGCCGAGTCAGCCGGTTGAGTTGCGGGCGCTGTGAGTCGTGTTTACATATTTTCCCCCCTCCTGGTCGCTTTTCCTCCGGCAGACAGCTGACAGGGAGGGTAAGGAGATACAGGAGCTGCGACTGAGCATCACGGGTTTGTGCCGCAGAAGGAAACGTTTCACCGGGGCTGCCGTCCGTCCGTCTGTCTGTCACATAATTTGATTTTGAAGAGGCGCTGCTGGGTTTTATCTCCCAGACATGAGCGGAAGGGTCGGAGACCTCAGCCCCAAACAAGCTGAAGCACTAGAGCAGGTACGTTTATTCACATTTATGAATAATATTCATATCTGCTTTGTTATCTACATCACATTTAAGCGTTCAGCCTCTGATTTGATGTCATTCAGATAATTTCCTTCTACCACGTGGGATTTCAGCTCAGACCAGAAAAGCTTAGAGAGACTCAGCTGTGCTCCCAGCTTTGCATTACAGCTATTAAAGCTAACATCGTTTTCTGACTCAGCATCTCTTTGTGCCAAAAATAAAAGAAACATAGAAAAGATATAAAGAGGTATTTATGATCATTTTCAGGAAAATCCATGAAATATTCTATCAGATGACTAAGATGACAAAGCAAAAAATCCTGATTTTCATAACTCAAGATTTTTTCTTTCTTTTAAGTGTCTGACGTTTGCTGCAGATTTTATAGGCAATCACCTGATTTTTGTGCAATATGACTGATGTAAATACTAGTGTTGTTTTGTTTGTTTTACATAAAATAAGTATTATTTCTACTCTTTAATCATTTGATCTTATTAGTTTTACTTCTTATCTATACCATGCACCTTCTAGTAAGTACTAAAAGTAATGAAGGAGCTTGGATTTTCTGATAGAAATGTAATAAAATATCATTTAAAAATGATGGATTTAAAGGAAGTCTTAATGCAACATGCACGTGTTTCACCAGCAGAGTTTTACAACTTTATTGCAACAGTTGAAGAAAGACTTTGCTTTCCTGTTTCGACATGACGTGCAGAAAGCTGTGTCCATGAAGAAATGGACTTTCTCCATCCTACACCTGCGTCCGAGGCGGAAACTTCACAAACTAACTGGTGCAGAATTTAAATAAAATCTTCCCCATCCAGAAAAATGCAAAGCTGTGTCAAAAGCTGACAGATTTCACTTTAGCATCCTTGGAAAAGAAAGTTATATGATGAAAGCATGAATGGTGGATTAATAAGTCCCTTCAGCACTTTTTAATAACAGTTTCAGATTAATTACATTTATATCTGTGCAAATAAAAAGGATGAGACAACAATAAAATTGAGTCTTGGGAACAGAATCGATAATAATTGAACTTCAGATAAATCAATCGGATTTTCTCTCAATGCATTTTTTTACAGTTAGTTTAGTTTAATTAATTAATCATAATTATGAATATATATAAATTTATGCTATGTAGAAAAATAATCATGAAAATTATGATGATCAAAATCAAGTTGTAGTGGCAGCAAAAAAAAAAAAAAAATTTGGTGTCTCAGGTGTAAATATGAGCCCGTTTCTTTTACTCAGGCAAAATACAAAATCATCCGTCCTTCAAATAAAAAAAGTACCAGGTGTTATGACGGCAAACTTAAGATTTTGACTGGAACTGTTTTCATGTTCAGCTTTTGTTTAAAAGGGTCGGGATTCTGCATTAAGGTTCATTTAAAATCTTTTCCCAAACCCCAGTATCCTCCATCAGTTCCTCTCAGGAGCCGCTGCCACGCCTGTAACTGTAAAGCCATCTAACCCGTGATGTGTTCATGGCTTCAGGACACCGCAGCGCTGCTTCAAGCACACATCGTTCTTCATGAAACCATTCCAGTTTGTTCCATGAACACCTGGAAACACTTTCAGCATGTGTGTCCCCTATGAGGAATGTGTTTACAGCCAACAGAAATCTGCCATTCAAGTTTTGTTTTTACATCCAGGCTCTTCAGTGTGACGTTTTAGCAGAGTAAACCCCTGAAAGTCACATTTTTCTCTTCTTGTGTCTAGTTTCGAGCGCGGATTCAAGACATTCTCCCTCAGCTTCCGGCTCAGCACGACCACTTCCTGCTGCGATGGCTCCGAGGTGAGACGGAAAGCACGAAACCTGTGTGGTTATTTTCCAATTATCATTCCTCTGCAGTCGCAGGGGAGTGAGCATGAAGCTGCACAGCTTTATGACACGCCTCATATTCATGCCTCAACTTGTTGGGCAAACCCCACATTAAAACCAAACCTGCTTCAGGCTTGGCCAGATTTTTATGTGACTGATTCCCAGAGTCTGATTCTCCACGAAGCTGAAACCTGGGGGGGGGGGGGGGGCAGATCTTTCCCTGATTAGTTCAGCAGCACTCTGTGTATCGAACTAATCCCCAGATAATCGCATTAGAAGCGCACCTCGATGGACCTTTCTGCTGCTGCCTTCCTCGGCTCGGCTTCCCCGGATTTTGATGGAAGTTTCTCTGTACCGAGAACTCGGGGTGGCACCTAGGGCGCGTTGTTCTCTTTAATAAGGCTTCACTAAACGAGCGTGGAGGTTGTGAAACGGCGGCTTTGCCTCTCAGAAAGCCGAGCGTCACTCGGACAATGAAGCTCTGTTTATGCGCCGCTAATGTGAGTTATGTCACTGCAGCGTGGATGTAAAGATGTGGAGGCTGCAGACAGACTGAGATGATTACCAGCCACTTAATAATCTGGATTAAAGCGTACGGTGGAGTTTATGTCGTCCAAACATGCACAAAGTCAGGCCAAGCTCACAGCTGAAGGCCGGAGAGGCGACAGATGAAGACATGCAAAAAGCCGTGATGTCATCTGAGATGGTTTTTTGGTATTTATGGGCTGTGTGGGTAAAAGTGGAATATTTTACACAGGTTTATTTTACTACAAACCCACTCACCTGCAGCCCAAATGAACCCTTTTGCACATGCTGGCTGGGCCCCGGCAAAGCAGCAACCTCCGGCTTAGAAACATGAAGCCTGAGCTAAGTGCCAAAATTCACAGTTCCCCCCTCCTCCACTAGGGGCTGCTGCAAAACACAGCAAATCCCCAAAGACTCTCATGTTAAAAAGACTAACTTTACATCAGATTAATCCCCCCGTGCAGCTCGCTCACTTTTAACACTGATTTATTGGGACATGTAGCTTTTAAAAAACCATAACTTTCTGAAATTTATACCGATTTTCAAGCTGCTTGATGTGTTATAAATGTCAGACACGTGGTTTGGACCCTGCGTACGTATGAATAATTATAACGGTGAACTTTTGTAAGAAAATAAGCTGACATGGTTAATTTATACACACAGGAACAAGCATTTATGTTAAATCAATGTTTTTAATATGTTTAAAATGAAACTGAATTGAACATAAGTTACCGCAGACACAACGATCAGCGACGATGGAAACGTTCCTGGTTATTGAGTTTGGGGTTAGATTTTATGGCCAGCAGATGGCGCTGTGGTAATGTGCTCTGGACATTTTAAAAGATCAAATCATCTCATGAAGTAACTTGTCTTAACAGTTTGGTCTCCAAAACGTTGCATTTGCCCATTATTACGAATAACAATGTGATTTATTTAAGTATAAATTTAAAAAAAAATCACTTTTCCTCAGATTCCATCTTGTCTGTGGTAAGATGGCCGCCGGTGATGCCGTCTGAAACTCCGCCATGAAGCATCAAGCTTTTATTATTCATGTTTATGGTCAGGTTTACCTTCATGACAACTATGGGGGGAGGGAAAACATTTTAACTCATTCGTTCAGATGTTATTTAATCCTTAAAGTCTTTATAATTAGGGGCGTGTCCTTTTGATTGACAGGTGTCAGATATCCGGGAAAACGGGGCCAAGAATAGCACAACCGCGTTTTGTAGCTGCTAACAGCGCCTTCGTTATAACCCGCCTTCCTCCGTTAGCTGAGCTTCATTCAGCTCATCAGAAACCTGCAGCTCTCCTGGTTTTAAGCTTCATACATTCATTTTACAGCTAAGAAAACCTCCATCGTAGAGCAGCTCCAGCTTCAGAGGAAACTGAACCAACAGCAGCTCAGTCGGATCATCTTCATCTCTGTCAGCTGTGCTTCAGCAGGAAAACAGAACTTTGTCACAGTTTCCTCTAAAGTCTGATTTCAATCACGAGACGGTTATTTCTGCTTTCTTACGATCACATGACCACACTCTGACATGCGGATCGGTGTCTAAATGACAGAAAATTTGACCTTCCTCTGATTTAGACTTGCATTTTTTCTCAGAACAGACATGAATAAAAACCGTTTTTTTTTTTCAAAGATAAGGCTCATATTTTTGCCTGCTGTTATTTATTATTGTCATTTAGCCGGCTCTGACAAGGACGAAGCTTAGACGACCATGACGTCGCAAAGTCCGTTGTCCTTGCATTTTCTCAGCATGCGTGCACCTTTGTAGTGAACGCTCTGGGCATCGTATTAATAATCTGTAACATTATAAACTGTTATCTCTGCCTAACTTTATGATACATTTCTGTTTTATGAAGTGTCAGACGGTCTCTGTGACCTCTGTCCGGTTAATGAGGGCCAAAGCCCATGTCACAGCCAGCTGGCTCATGCTTCTCTGGTCATCATAAAGCTGATCTCACACGTCTCAGCCACGTTTTTGGGATTGGAAAGCAGTTCCCAGTCCACACAAACATTCTCCTCCGCACTTTTTGCATGTCTGCGTACTTCTGTGCCATCCCGGTTGTGGCTATCGCAGCATTAGCTGCAGTAATCCTCTGCTGCAGGAAGTTGTAAGTGTCACGTCACATCCATGGCAGCTGCACAGCTAAGCACCTTAGAGGGAGCTTTAGCTCTGCTCAGCATCAGCGACACCGACACGGTGCATTTTTATAGTCATCACAAGTTTCACAATTAAAGAAAATCAATTACTTTTTAATTTGTGGTGTTTTTTGCATCCCTTGAAATGTTCTTTGCGTTTTTGTCTGAAAGTACAAACAGGAGCGGCGTTGGACGGATAGGAGTATCTGAGCAGACATAATAGCCTCATGCAGGTCTGATACGAGCTCAGAAAGGAAGTGAAGGTTTATGTTGGGCCAGGAGGAAGTCCTTGTTGGAGCAAAAATAAGAAAAACAAAACTCAGAGATTAGATCCAGCGGGATTTTTTATTTTTTAGAAGCTGCTTTTACTTTTCCCTGAATACAATTTAAGTAAAGATACTTTTACTCAGAACTTTTTCCACCTCTGGGAGTTTTTTCATTTAAGCAGCTGAGGTTTTCAAGCCTTTCAGATGGGAGAAGGATGCTTTATTATTTCATTACATATCAGAGATTTATTGTAATTAATAATAGCTCAAGATCTCCTCTCTCAATATCCACTAATCCCCTTTATTATTCATGAACAGCTCCTGACACTTTGCATTGAGGTTGGAGAAACTTACAAAAGAAGAACAAATTAAATATTTCTATCACTAAAGAAAGCCATAAGAATGATCAGTGCCAAACCTTAACTAACCCACTTTTTATCTGTTTAATTATTCTGAAATTCAAAGAGTTAGTTGATTATATTCTAGTACAATCATAAAGACAAAAACTTGAAAGGCAAGTTTATTTGTATGAACATTTCATGTACATGACAACTTTAGAAACATCACAGTGGAGTGCAGAAAGCATTCAAAAAACTAAAAACAAGAGTAAAATCATGAAATAAGAAAATGAAAGAAAGAGAGAAACCTTCAGAGAGAGAAACAAAATCACTAATCATAAAAGGCTGCAAACAGAAAAGTTTTTAACTTAATAAACTTTTCATTCATAATTATGACCTAGTGTTTCATTGCTCACAATCCCACATTTCTGCTTTTCATCATGTAAAGCCCCAGCGTAACCATAGAAACTCATCATGATTCAGGGCGTAGCGTTAAAGTGTTATTATGTTTTAACACCACCCTGTTTTTTTTTACTTTTTTCCCTCTTTTACAGCCAGAAACTTCAACATCCAGAAGTCTGAGGCAATGCTGCGAAAGGTAACGGGGCTTTTATATCTCCTGCATGTTTGCAGCTACATAACGCGTCATATAATGAGCCAAAGTTCGACCACGTTGGCTTTTTCTGTGTAAAGAGACGCCCTTGGCTCTAAGAAAGGCCGTGCAGCACATCGGGGAAGGAGTGGCTCCAGATTACAGAGGGACGGGGTGATAACGGGTCATTGTGGGCAGCATGAGTCATCCCTGCAGCTGGAGGAGATAAGATGGAGTAACTGGATTAAATAAGTGCATATGACTGAGTTGCCTTGCCTACAATTAACCGTTGTCCAACACAGGCTAGAAAACAAAGAAACCCAACAGGCAAAAACAGCTCAGACATGTCTGGGTTAAAAACTAACATCTGACAGTGAGGTGTTCTCAAGCCTTTCTGGTTTCGTCCCAGAACTTCATAAAGAAGTCATAAAGATTTTGCAGGTGTATCTGGAAAGAAAGATAGAAGCTAAGGATGCAAACAATTAATCGATTATCAATTAATAGTCGATAAGAAATTACTCGATTAGAATAAATGAATTGCAATTAACAGCATTTTGAGCCTGTAATTCCTTAGCAGCCCATATGAGGGCGCACTTGACACCAGAGGTCCATGACGCACATGCGGGAACTCAAGAGAAGCTGTCCTCTGACCATAAACATAATAATTTAATTTATTATATTAAATTACATTTATAATAATATCTGTGTTTGCAGTGTTCCATGTGTGAATGTGTTCCTGCTGTTAAGAAAAAATCTTTTATTAAGGAAAATGATTTGCATTTTCTCTTTCATAAGAAAGATTCTTAGAGAGGAACTTTTGATCTGGAGGGAAATTCAGCGTCTCAGAAAAATGACGACTTATTAAATAATCGATCATCGATTGATAAGATAAAACAACTATTGATTAATGAATTACTTGATCATTTGCATCCCTTCTAATAGAAGCACTTTTGCAATTTCCACGCAAAACAGTATCGCTACTCCAGAACACCTGACTCAAACTGATGGATCCTTGTGCTGAAATTGATTAGCTGTTGGATCCATTAAATCTAACTCAGGTGTGTTGAAACAGACAACAGAAACAACCATGAAACCCTTTTTCTACATTAAAAACATGTGAATTACTCTGGCAGGATTTTAAAAGGGGATTTACAAATATTTGCAAACTTTGCAGACTTTATACTGAGCTCATAACCCTCATTCACCAACCATTCTTTCAAATTTGTTCCCAGGTCCTACGTACAAATGTTTCTGAAGATTGTGGGATTTATGGAAGTTTCCGTACGAACATTCAGGAGTTTTCTTAAACATGTGACATGCTTTCATAAAACCAGCATATGTTTTGCTGTCCAGTTTACTTTAATACCCTTAGAGAAATATTATGACACTTTTTCAGATTGTAAGCAGCACCTTTTGTCATTTATAAAAGGTTTTTTCCATTTTAGAATAAAAAGCAAAAGCAGAAAATGAAACAGTTTTTTATTCATTAAAGATCCAGGGAAGCTCATGCCCTGACCTACTGGTTAATAACAGCTCTGACCAACCCTCAGACTCACCAGGAGGTTTCTGTAAATCAGATGCACTTATTCCATCACTGCACCGCATCTTTAAAAGAGACATGTTTGGACACATGAGAGACGGTAACACAAAACTATAGAAGATTCGGTACATAAAGGGAGATGTAAAGGTATTGTCCGATGTTCCACTTCCCCCTTTAGAACAAACTAGGCTCTGTGTCAAATTTCTGGAGTAAATAATGACCCATTTTTAGATAAAGCTGCTTTTGTATGATTTCATCTCCCCTTTGGTCATTTATAATAGAGCGTATCACTTCAAAGACGATGAGAATCAGGTTTCGTAAGTTGTGGTTTATTCTGTACGTCTTGTGCAACGTCTAACATGAGCTATGACACTAACATGTTTTTCTGGAATTTCAGGCTGGGTCGTCCACTCCCGGAAAGACTGGCAGTTGTCTTTGTTGCCACCTTTGTTCCCACATGTTAATAATGATTTGGAAATCTTATATTGCTTCCCAGACCAGTGCTGATGTCTTTCCTCCTGGGGAGAGTGCATGTGAATAGCTGCTCTTTCCTGTTTTTTTTTTTGTTCATGTGTATTTTTTCTCATCTTAGGACCAAATATGAACCAAATGATGTTTATTCTATCCCGATATGTGTACCATAATGTGCTGCTTTTATCACATGAGTAAAGGGAATCCACACAGTCTTATTTCTTCCTTTAATAGTCGTCTGTGGAAACTGGAATTTTTTTTTGTGTTTATACTAGGAATGCAAATGATCAAGTAATTCATCGACCGATGCTCGATTAATTGATAAGTGGTCATTTTTCTGAGAAGATGAATTTCCACCCGTATCAACATGTTCCTTTCTACGAATCTTTCTTATGAAAGAGAAAAGCAAATCATATTCCTTCAATAAAAGATTTATTCTTAACAGCAGGAACAACATATTTACACATGGAGCAATGCAAACACAGATATTATCATTAGTGGTAGTATCAGAAGTATTATTATTATAAACTTATATTTAAAAAATTATGTCTATGGTCAGAG
>JBBBVT010058821.1:0-10378 GCA_037177035.1 Craterocephalus eyresii | reverse complement strand
AGAGGAAAGTGGTGCACTGTTAAATAAATGATCATAGCCTACTACCTTCTACAGTTGGTAAAGCAGATTTCCCTTCTGCTGTGGCATCATTCTAAGATGTCGTTCACGTACAGAGGGAGTGCTGCACCTGATCTTGATGTAGGTCTGATAGGTCTTATTAACCAGGCGGCCACATGAAAACCTTTCATTATAAAATTTGAAACTTAAAAAAATGTATTGTTGGAATCAATTGAATTATTAGACACTTAATTCTGCTGGTGGATCTGGGATTTAAAGATAGCTGATACATTTATGGAGTATGTTGCAGTTGGAGGAATAGATGCAGCCTGTGCTCAGCTGTCTGTTAAACCAGCAATCTGTCTCCACTGCCAATTATTATTGAATGAATGAAATGGATGAACAACCGTTTCGCTATTGGAAGTATAACATGTGGATGTGCTATAATAACAAAATTTAGTTTATCAAAAGTTATTTAAAAATCAGAGTAAAACTTTAAAATGACTTAATGTTGTATTTTAATGGACTGAACAGCAGGAAACATCACAAACATTGATTTTGTTCAATTTTATCGGAACTTGAACGTTAGTAAGAGTCCTTCTGAGCATTCGTAGGATTTGTTCTTAGGTGAGAACAAATCCAAGATGCGGAGATTTTGGTGAATGCCACATTTTTCGTAAAACATTCGTAAGTAGGACTTAAGAACGAATCTGTTCATAAGAACTGTTGGTGAATGAGGCCCATTGTTTGGACCTTGTCATCTCTGACCCTGTGTTCCCAACGTCAGTTCGCTTACGTGCTTACATTTCAACGCTCATATTGGATGTGTACGTCCTTTATTTGGGTGAATTGATCACAAGAATGGAGCCTGTTATTTGTGCAAATGCAGCATTTTATTTGCAACAATAAAACGCTTCATTCGCACAAGTAGAGTGGGAAGGTTTTTTGTCTTTAGTTAGTCACTTCCTTCAACAGCCATCACGGCTACATGTGTAAGTTGATGTGTTAATGAGCTTGTGGATCATTTTGATTATAACATGGTATGTTTATTTCTGCTGTGAGGTTGGCTTTTTTAACGTGGGACTCCCATATGGGGCTTGGCACTGTTTTGCAGGCAGCACCTAGTGGACACAGGGAGGAACTACAGTTTTTGGCTCTTCCTTATAGGCAACCATATTTACCTCAGAACTGGGAACTAGGGAATGACGTCACGTCCGAGTAAAAGTGATCCTGTTCACAACTCGGAAAAATAAGGCAGCTTCCACATTAAAGCCATTTGTTTGGTGTAATAGTTGTTTTAAACCAGCAAAGCAACTATAACAATACTGCAAAAGGTGTTTCTAAGCAGCAATAGCTGTTTTACTACATCCACAGAAAGGAAAAGGCTGTTTTTAAACCATAAAGTGCAGTTGAGAAGCCCACACAGCTGTTTGCCTGGTTTGGATCTCTTTACAGCTCACACCATCATCGTAGTTCATGAAAAATATGAATTACACTACAGCAGTATCTCCATACAATCCAACATGTACGGCTGATTTAATGCATCAAAAACTGGTCAGAAGTGAAAATAAATGTGATATTATAGGGGCTTCTGCAATGTAAACAATGGGAGTAGCTGAGTCGGGCTATAATAATGAAACCTAATCTGATAAATTGTACATCAATTAAGTCTGAAATTCCCTGCTAGCTGAAGTTGCAAGGAGTTACAACAGTGCTGTTTTTGTTCCTAAAATTGTGTTTAAATTCTTAATATTTCTGAAGAATAATTGTATAGCTGCTGCAGCTTGCAGGGAATCCCCTTGTTGATTGGTCAGACGCTGCAGACGCCCTTTTGTGTGAGCGCACACTGATCCAGACGGAAAACCCGGGTTGAGTTCCTGAGTTGATTACCAGCTTTGTAGGACAGATTATTCAGATCCTGAAAGTCTGGGTAAGTCAACCCAGATAACGGAGAGATATCCGGGGTATGTGAATCACACTTTGTAGGACAGGCCTCGACAAAGTGTATCATGTAACACCAGTCTTCAGATCTTTACAGTGGCTTCCTGTTTGTCGAAGAATTAACTTCAAAATCCTGCTGTTAGTTTACAAAGACCTTAATGGTTTAGGGAAAAAATACATTCAGGAACTTGGGTTTGTTAAAACCCAACCAAATCATTCAGGTCATCAGGGTCAGGTCTGCTTCCTGGTCCCAGAGTCAGAGCCTGGAGAGGCAGAGTTTAGTTTTTATGCTCCTCACATGTGGAAGAAACTCTCAGAAAGCAGCAGGTTTTAAATCAACTTTTTTTATTTGCCGCCTTTTATGAAAACAACTGATAATAATCAGATCTTCTTTAAGGGTTTTTGTCTTGTTTTATTTAATATATTTTACAAATCAGTTTTTAATATTTTTTAATTCTTTCTGCACCCCGCTGTGATGCTTTGAATGTTTTATGTAAAGCACCTTGAATTGTCTCCTACATGAAATGTGCTATACTACTAAACTTGCCCTGATGATTACCTGTCCTCCAGTCTATCCTACAACTTTTTCAACACTGCCCTCTTGTGATCATTGACATTAATGACCGGGATTAGGTAAAGGATGTGGTGGATCTGGGACTGTGAATCAAGGCTTTGGGAGGTTTACAGGCCAGAATCTCTCTCCTATAGGGGAGACATGCATCAAAGGGACATGGGGCAAAAATGTCTACATTTAAACAAGATCAAGATGTGCACTGAAACAGACACCGCTCAGTTTATCTATAAATGTGGAAACTTCTCATGTTTTAGGTTTTATATTGCATGTAGTATGACTCCAGGCTTAGCTGAGATGACCCATCTGCCCTCTTCATTACAGAGAGATGGATGTTTACAGTACTCACTGATCTTTGGCTGATTGACTCAGGTGAGGAATGTGGAAGTACAATTTCACTCTTTAGAGGTGATGAATACAGATAAAACAGAAACCCAACACCTCGCCGTGCACTTATTAAGGCTACACCTAATAAAGGAGCAACTCTCTCAGTGATGACCATAAAGTTTTAATTATTCATTGAGTAAGAGCCTTGGTTACCATGGTTTCAGGCAGTAAGACGAGACCATCAACATTTTGTTTTCCTGTTGTATTTGTGAGGACCCTCCGCCGGACACCACGGTTATTCACAAGATCAGTCACTTCTTAAACCACCGGTTTTACAGCTCAGGACAAACGATGTAACTCACCCATGTTTGTTCACTCTCATGTGAAATGAATTATGAAATAAAAAATCAGAAGACTCACAATGCTTGATTTCTCCTTTATTGCAGTTTTAATAATTCCCTTATTCACAATGTAGAAACAGCCCCTGAAACAGTGAATCTAGGGCACAAGATGTCTGGAAAAAAGATCCATAACAATTATTACATGTTTGACAAACTATTTCTAATTCATTAGATAATGTAATAAACTCTAATGTTATTTGTAAAAAATTTTAAGTAGTCACACTCTAGAATAGGATTCTTGTATGAAATCACGTAATGCTATGTAGCTATGCTAACATGTAGTAGGCCAATGTAGGACCAGAAATGTGTCAGCAGCAGCTCAGAGTTCAACTCACAATGTTTTTTAACTCTGGGAACATTCACTCTGGCACTGCTTGGTCCTTTTTAAACCTTATTATCACACAAGAAGGTACAGATGTCTGCAGAATGACCAGCTGTTACTGAGATGAGCTGAAATTGACAAAAGTAATGAATAAAAATTTGTTGTTCTGGAATTGTGGTTCAGTAGAAATATTTTTAAAATGCAGGAAAAAAATACAATCAACTAATCTAGTTTCCGTCCCTCATCAGCTTATGTTTAGTCAAACAATCCTTTGAGGCGATCAGTGTAATCACGTTTTTTCTGGAACTCTCCGTCAGACTTTTACACCTGTCCACAGGAAAGGTACTCTGGCCCACTGCTCATCATCAACTGTATTTTAATCAATCAGACTGTAGAAGCTGAAGCCTGTAAACCCTGGTCATCATGGCAACATGATGTCTCTAGGACAGCCTCAACTGTCATATTACAGGGATAAAAAGAAGTAAAATTAACATATCAGTTCAGGTTCATAGTGTCTATACTTTCTATAGTTAACCAGGTTCATGTGTTCTCAGACACTTAATTCATATGGGGCAGTTTCTCAGCTCGTAGAGCAAGTCATCCAATGACAATTAGGTTGGTGGTTTGAATCCTGCTCCCCCAGTCGACTGTTGTCGTTACCTCGGGCAAGTCATTCATCCTTCCAGTCTCCCTTCAGCCTCCAGTGTCGCCACCATGTGTTTGTTTAGTGAGGTCACACATTTACAGCCATGTTTCTGTCAGTCTGCCCCAGGGGAACTCAGGCTACACACAATGTAAAGCAGCTTTGAGAAAGGCTGCAGAAAAGCACTAAATAAATCTAATTCATGATTATTCTAAGTCTACCTGACCACTTTAGATGGTAGGCTTCCAGCTTCATCAGATAGCAGATTTGCACAAAAGCCTAGTTAACTAAAACAGGATTTATTTTTGCAGAAATAACAGCCAGATCAAAAGTGACCAAGTCTTTATTCCAGCCACAGAGGACCAACATATTTCTTTTAGAACTTTCCGCTCACTTGTTGATCTCACTTGTCTGCTCCTGATTTGACTCCTCCTACTGCCAATTTTATAGATTTAAGCATTGTTACAGAGTTTAAGCACCAAAAAATCTTTCTAACTAGCAGCAAGAACTTCTATTGTTAGTCAACGTTTTCCATAATAACCTATGAACCATGGTTATACAGTAACCTGATGTCATTCAACTTTTCACATTACACATCCATAGAAGTTAGAAGAACTGGCCTAGATTAAAGTTATAGGTATCATCACATCCATAAACACATTTACAAACACATCACACACTGATTAAAATGATGGCTTCCATAGTTTCATCTGACTATAGAGGTATTGTCACCAGTAGAATACCACCAGACTTATTTCCATGCATCAACTCAGTACTGACAGTATACACAATAACAATAATACTGATGATATTGACTGAAGGGGCCAATATTAGAACCCTGGATGTATGTCCATGTCTATGTATTTGGTCAGATAGCTGTCAGTTAGGATGTGTGTGTACAAGCACACACATCTGCATGTATAAAATTGTGCATCTATGAATAAAACATGTGAATTCTGATTGAACTACAATCACAAATAAAATATTAGGTCTGTGCGAACAGGATTTTAAAGTTAAAGGTAAATGTCTGGTTTCTTCATTCTGAACATGAATCATGAATCATGAGTTCAACATCATGATAGAGAAATTATTCCAGAACCAAAACCTGGTTTCAGGACATGAAGTCCATTTCATGTTCTAAGAGTAACCCAGACCAGACTTCTGCCCTGCAGGGTTCATAAGTCCGTCCCCGATCCAAAACTAGGATCCATCCTGAGTAAGACACATGTAAACAGGACAAAGATTGAGACATCCATCTACGGGACAAAAACTGAGTTCATGACTGCATGTGAGGCAAGCTTCGCTGTTTCTCATCATCAAACATCAGCCCAGAAGATTTAAAAGTCTCTTCCTTCTTTCTTTTGGAAATGTTCCATCCGTTTCAGCTAAATCATTTTATTTGTCATGAACAGATTGAAGTCAGATGATGAGTCAGATTTATCTTCTCCATGGATAATATCTGATGCTGGCTGATATGCGTCCCTGACAGTACACTGGGCGGCCAGCTCAGATTCACAGTGAAGAAACCAGAAATTTACCTTCAGATTGGTCTTAAAGTTTAACATTTGAAATTTCACACTGAACATTGATCACATGAATGTACTCAGAGGAGAGTTTACACATTTCATCAGCTGTATATTTGACAGTTATCTCACCCTATACATGCATTTTACAGAATTTGTGACATCGATATCCTCCTCAATCCTGCAGGTGGTGGGTGCTGTTTGGCTCATAGTCATGTGACCTCTGTGAAAGATCCTGAGCTCTAAATCAGGAAGAAAAATCATCATTAAATACAAAAAAGTTCAGTTAAAAGTTGTTCAGAAGCTCAACTTACTGTGTTTTTTCAAGACGTAAGTGTTAATGGTAATTAAAACATTTACTGGGATGAGCAGAAGGTGATTAGACTTTGGTGTATACTGTACATGTGTTTCACCTGAGTCATGTCAGAAAATAAAAAACATTGAAATCATTGTTTACTTAATATATGTTGTAATGTTATCAGAGGGATTGAAAAGGGAGGCTTCACCTCTGACTTGACACATTTATTATTGGCTTCCATGGTGGGGTTGGTTTGGGCTGAAGCCTCATCGATGTTGGCTGTACCGGCATCTGAGGGGCTCACAGGAAAAATCCCATGCTTCGTTTTGAAACGGTGGACCACAAACACAACCTGGGAAGAGTCAGAGACGCAGACACAGTCACGCATGGTTGGCTTAATCATTCACCTTAGAAATCAGCTGCTGGGCTCAGGTCATGTGATTTATATGCCACAAGGACATCACCACAAAAGGCTGTTTCTGTGACCCAGAACACTGTGCTTCATGACCAGATATATAAAAGAAGGATTTAGATGTACCCAACACACAAAAGCGTTGTGTGTGTGTGTGTGCGAGTGTGTGTGCGAGTGTGTGTGTAACCTGCAGGCATTTAGTCCATTAGACCAGTTTTTCGGTTGATGACAAGCTAGAGTATATTTGGTAAAGTTAAGCTTAACTGAAATGCTCATATTCATTTATAAGAGATTTAAATTGATTTAAAACAGATTATTTAGACACCAAAGGCTAGTCTTGCCTAAATAAATGAAAAAGTATAAAATAACATTCCTTCCAACAGCTTGGGGTCCAAAAAATACTATAAAAATATATTAAAAATATTGTTTTATTTTGGCTTTTTAATGGTTATTAAAAGACATAAGCACATATAATATTCATTTAGTTTATTGGCAGGTCCCTGACTTAGAGTTCTGGCGGTGGTTCACCCCTTTTTTCCTGTCCTCTCCACCCCAACCAGTTCAGCAGGTTAGAGCTCCTTCCTTGTTCTGGTGGTTTTCTTTCATTATTCTATAAAATAGTTTATATATTCAGGTTTCAAGTTTATTCACTGATCATTCCTAATATAGAACAAAATACAAAGAATAAGGCTGATTGTTCATATCTACAATTACTGAGACGGATTAGGTTGAAGCAGAAGAACGCTTAAATATGCTTCACCTACATTTAACCGATAGAGAGAATTCTTAGCCCAGCTGCCATGCATTACTTTCTTAGATGCATGCAAATGTAGTTCGGCAGATTAAAATCCCAGTTATATCACTCACTTAAGTGTATATAGCAATGCGGTAATCAACTGGTTCAGCTCAGCGGGTTTTCAACAGGTCAATGAGAGAATCGCCGACATAAATTAGTTCCTATACTTCAGCGTATTTAGCAAGTTTTGTTGAAAAAAAGAAAGTTGATTTGAATTTGTTATGAGACACTTACTGTGTGGGATGTGGGATGGCCGCATGGTATAAGTGGATTAAAAAATGTGGACAATGTGTCATGGTGTTCTAAACTCTGCGTCAAGCATTAAAACCGTGCACTGCACCAGTCATTGTTTAATCCTTAGTCATAAAACTTATTTTGATACATTGAACTTAAAATAAAGAGAGAGAGAAAATAATTTCCCCTTGTATCACTTAAAAAAATACTTTTAGAAACAAGTGCTGAAAAAGTGAGTTGCACATCTTTAAATGTGTACCTATGTAATTCCATAATTTTACCCCAATAACAGAAATACATCCTGTCTATACATTTAACGGCTTTTTCCACAGTAGACATTGTAATTGAAAAGAACCTTTGAACTGATTCTGGGAGAGACCCGTGTTTGATTTGGAACATCATCTGCTCAGTTTTATAATAAGATATATCATTAGACTTCATGACATGAGCAATGAGAAACAGTGGTTGTACATGTAAAGCAATCAGCTTTGTGAATGATTTGTTTCTGCACTGCAATTATTGGATTCTTTATTGCTTCGAAGGTGGATCCCCTATAGCGCCACACAGTAAGACAGGTAAGGTTAAAAAATGGAACAATAAATGAAACAGAGATCTTTACAGTTAAGATCTTCCCCGTTGTCTCTGTATCGTTCCTGGTCAATGACAACTCCAACAAAATTTAGTTATGGACACTGTTTCAGTCTAAACATAGTTGTTATAGAACGGATTGATGTGGATCATGTGATGGATTGTTTTTAAATGGATCATAACTGGACTAGATTGAACTTTGGTTATAAAAGTACCTTGAAATGAATTTGGTGTGTTGTGGAAAATAACCAATAAGCCAATGGTCATGAGGTCTAGAAAGGAGGAGTCAATATAAAATTAGTGGGGAAGGAAGGAGAGGACCTCTCCTCAGCCGTCCCCCGGCCTGTTAGTCTTCTGTAATAAATACTCTATTAGACTGTAGTGGTACTGGAACTCTTTAATACGGCCGTTAGAGTATGGGTTTGGCAACATTCACGGGACAGGATTCTGGTGGACGGCACAACTCATGCGGGCCACACCTGGGATAGGACAGAGATGACATCCCGGAACATCAGTCGAACACTCCTTGCTGATAGGTAATAATTAACTACAGGTGCTAAATGCGTTGAACTGAATTTCTATCAGTATAAAAGTTTTTATGACACATACATCATCCAGCTGTCAGCAAACATACCAGATTTAAAGATTTCATTAACTCTGTAAAGCCAAACATATGTCGGATACATTCAAAGACATTTTGCACATTACGGTAAAAACCCTGCACAGTTCACAATCTGACACTTGTCTTATGCGCCCCTAGTGGATACCAGGAAGTGGAAGACTACCCCACGATATTTTTGATGTCACCGATAATAAATGCTAGATTCATTCATTCATTAATTTTTTGTACCGCTAAATCCAATTGGGTCGTGGGTGGGCTGGAGCCTATCCCAGCATTTATTAGGCGTGGGGCAGGGTAAATCCTGGTCACCAGTCCTTTGCAGTGAATGCTACATATAAAACAAAAAGTTAATCTTTTCCAAAGGACCAAATAAAGACTTTAGTTTTAAAAAAATCTGACTTTTTGCCCCAGTTTTTCTGGGGTTGGGCTTTTAAAGGGTTAAATAATGTTCATTTCAGTATTATGTCATTGTGATACTACAGACACCTGCCTACAGGTAACAGGACAGTCCACACTGGATCCCAGTGGTATAAAGTCAGTCTTTCTCCTTAAAGTTGCTGATTTTCAGCGGCTGATCGTTGCAACCCACTGCACTCGGAACAACTGGGATTGGATATGTCCCAATAGGGATTAATAATGCATTCATTAATTATAATGAATTAATATCCCAGATGAGCCCAGGCCTGCTGGCCACAAATTAATTCAGTCCACCTTCTTTTTTATTTCTATAAATTAAAGTTAATTACAGACTTTAACTAACCCTTTACTGGACGTGGAGCCATATTTGATCACTTCACTGGACATACAAAATGTTCCTGCTACTCCATGAAATCATAGAATCGAAGATAAAGGTAATTTTTTTTAGTTTTAAAATCTTGTCAGTGTCACGTCAGCATGGCCTACAAGTAACAGAAGTCTTATCGACTGCTAATAAGGACCAAAAGCTAACAGCTACAAGATGCCTCTCTTCTCTACAGACGACTACCACAAACTTCTACAGAAAATCACTCTGCTGGAAACAAAGATTCTACGGCTAGAAGTGAACGCGGAGGTAAATGCATTATCTGGAAACACTATATTGCAACTAACAAGAAAAATAAAGACAAGATGTTGCTAACACGCAGCTAATCAGCACAAATGTGACTGGGAGGAAACAACACGCTGCCATGGATAGTTCTCCCTTGAACGCTCTTGGTGCCAAGCCAAAGAGTAAACCATCTCACAGGGAAAAGGGAGGACGACTAACAGGCAGAGTTCAGTCACCAGAGATAAAACAATGAAACCGGCTGGCCTGCATTACCTTCTAGGCCAAACGCATCAACCCCTCTCCCTCTCCCTCTCAGCAAGACCAAGTGGATAGCTGTCAAAGGTAAATCTGTGAGAGTTCAATCTACCAACAAGCCTCCACCACAACCAAACATTGAGCTACAGAACAGGTTTGCTCCACTGCTGCAGGATTCTGGATCCACACCTGATAGCCAGGATGAAATCGCCTCCGACACCAGAGGGAAAAACAAGTCAGAAAGAAGGAGGGGTACACAAGCGGAGAGTCCTGTTACTGTTAACAAAAAAATCCAAACTGAAGTTGTTAAAAAACGGTTCATGGGTGGTAATACCAATGAAATGTTTATACAAGCTTTCTCTCCCTCACCCCCCATGTCCTGGCCTTCAGTTGATGAGCTTGTGGATCATTTCAATGGTAA
>JBBBVT010058820.1:0-10378 GCA_037177035.1 Craterocephalus eyresii | reverse complement strand
AGGTTTTTAGGACTGACTGGGGAGAAGTTTGGCATGATGTTTATGTCTTTGAGTGGACACAGTGAGGACACATTTCCAGTCCCATGGACAAACATTATCTGTCTGAGTGCAATCAATCTGATCAGGATTTCCAGCTGACATGTTCACATGGACACTTGATGAAGTGATCCGATCACATGATGGACGGATTTAATACAATCTTGATGGCTTTGACATGCACAGCGCTACCAGTTTAGAAGAAGGGTTGTTTTCTTACTTTTTTATTTTGAACCTTGTGATTGCACAAATGTTCAATAATACTTCTTTCTTTTAGTTTCTGAATAAAATGTTATATCCGATACAGTCCTGTTCTGTTTGGTTTCCACCATTTTTTTCAAGTCTTTGAAACTCATTACATCATGAAACCACCACATGGTCCAAGCATGCGCAGAAACTCCATCCACCCGGCAACGATGGGAATGAGTGTTTTACATTTTAATGTTTTCCTGCTGATCCAATCTTGAAAAGGTTTAAACCACTCCTTGTGATCACATTGAAAATTCTTTATGATCAAGGCCAAAAAGATCAGACATGCTTATATGATGCATTTTACTTTGATTGGATGTTCGATCGGATCAAAAGTGCCTCATGTAAATGAAGCTAAAGAGCATGCTGATTGGTGTTTTTTGTTTGCATTCTTTCTATGAAACAGAAGCAAACCAAAATAAAGGCTACAATTTGATTCACAACTGAAAAAATCACCAGTGTATAACTTGAGTTTATCTACTTACAAAACAGACCAGCAACCTAAAAAGATTCTGACTGTATAACCCTTTAAAAATGGAGAGTAACAAATAAAACTACAATATTGAGCCTTACTGAAAGCTAAGACTCCCGCCTTTCATGATGTAACATCATAACAAGTAGAGGACATCATCACGTTACCTACGTGTGATGCACAGCTGCGACATAAACACACAGTGTTACACAGAGAGTTAGAGCATTCAGTGGAGAAGTAGCATGATTATTGGAAAGATTGATATTGTAGTTTCTAGCGTATTATTGGTAGTTTTGCGTTGTAGTTGCTTGTTTTTACCCCAATTCTTCAGGAGGCTTAGCATAGTTCCCCTTTATGTTTTTAGCACATTAATAATTTTCAGCTTAGTTTAAACTAGTGTAGGGGCATAAAAAAGGCAAGTCGTGTAGTAGAAAAACATTACCTTTATCTTTACCTTTAACATTACCAACATTACAAAAACCTTTATGTGCAAGGTTTGCAAGGTTTTTACTTTTGTCATCGTTGATAGGAACATACTGTATGTATTGAATGTAAAGTACATAAATTACTACTTTAACAAATGTAACTGAACTCTGTACAGAAAAAATAGCCATCTATAAATGCTAATATAGTCCAAACAATTATTTACTTAGGTATACTTTCGTACCTTTATACAGTATGTGTTTTGGTTCAGTCTTTTTGTCTGTTCATGCAGTTTCATGAAAAAAGAAAGAAAAAGATTTTGTGTATTCTTCCTATTCAAATGCATGATATCTGTCACTCTTCTAAAAGTTATTATTGTGCATTGCAGCCTTTCAGCTTTAGTCATACAGATGAGAAATACAAAGCGCTTGAGGGAAGACACAGGTGAACCATTTCAGTTGCAATTTTTCAAGGATCAAATCAATAATCACGTTTTTTGTTTCTGCTGTTTCTGCTGGCATATGCCTTCCAGTTTTCAATGAACAGATCTTATTAGTACCACCAAAAAGAAAGAAAAAGGACATAAAGCATAAGGCCATTTCCTGCAACAACTAATATAACGGATCTTTTAACGATGTCCTTCATTATTTCTTTTCCATTTTGCAGTGCAACAGTGGCCTGAAAATAAAAGCGAAGATTCAGCCTGACTCACCAGGGACATACGGAACTTTATGAAAAGATACTTTGAAGCTGGATATGATGGATATGTGGTGTTTTTTTTGCTTTCTTTTATTGGATCTATGGAGGGTAAACAGATTTCTTTTTTAAATGAGACAAAAACGTTTCTTCGGTTAAAATTTCTCCAGTTTTGTGTGAATCATGTTTTACCTCAAAAAGGTAGAACATATACTGTGACAATAATTATGTTCTTCATTGTCATCTTCATTGGACTATGCAAATGAACCCCAGGGAAGAGTGGCAGCAGGCTGCAGCTACTGAGGATCCCAACAGAAACAACAAAAAATTAAAGCCGCGAGCGGCGATGGAGGCCCTCGCACCTCTGGCACCAATTGGCCTATCGCACCGCCGCGTCCACGCACGACCTCCCTAACCCGCAGCCACGCATGATGTCATACTGCTGCGTGCACCATTTCCTCACATCCCTGCTTTCACTGTGACATCAGCACTTCAAAGTCTCCACATGTACAGGGTGCCACGGATACGCCCTTCAAATTATGAAAATTCTCCTGATTACTTTTGATCTTAAGGGTCTCTTGATGATCCAAACAAGTTTCAGCCCAATAAGACTAAATCTGTAGGACTACATAGTGAAAATGTAGCATAAAGCACACAAAAGCACAGAAAAAGTCTAAAAGGAGGACAAAAAATGGCATCTTTCCCTAGACTGCTGAGATCCTGTTGATAACTTCTGATGAAAATGGACTTGTGTTCATCCTGAAGGTTTTTCAATAAAACAAAAACTTCTCTGTGAAGATCTTGTTAAATTGGCCTGTAAACAAAGGATGACGTTAAAATGCCATCAACAGTCTTATCAATATGTTTCACTGAATGGAGCTATCTTCTTGAGATGATAATGACGTTTTGATACAGAAATCAAACCCTCATCTGATGGGGATAAAGTGTGAAATTGCATCTTTCATGATCTCTGAAATGGTGTTACTGACTTCCTGTTTGATGCTTTTAATTTGACTTATCACTTCCTTTTCTGCTGCTGCAACGTATCAACTTAGCCATCCCCTGCAAAAGTTCATTTTAAAAGAATCAAACTTTTTGTTCAGTTAAGCCACTTGGTCTAATGGACTTTTTTAGTTGTTGTGACCTAGAGTGTGCATGTAGTGAATTTCATCCACTAAATGTATTTGGTGGTCAAATATGCAAATATCTGACTTTTGGAGAAAAAGTGCTACTTCCTATTGTAGATGGTGCCGCGGCCATGCCCTATAACTTAGGAATATTCTTATTACAGCTTTTTATCTCAAGGGTCTGATGATAAGTCCAAACAAGTTTCAGCACAATAGGACCAAATCGCTAGGAGGAGATAGTTAAAATGTGACGCACATATATGCACAGAAAATGGCAAAGGTGAGGACCAAAAATGTCCTTTTTCTTAAGATGACAGACCTCCTGTTGGGTTAAGCCTATAGGTCCAAGAGACTTTTTGCTTGTTGTAGCCTTGTGCATGAGTGTAGTGAATTTAATCCATGTAGGTAAACGTAGTGGAGGTTAAAATATGCAAAATTCTGATGTTCAGTAAAAAGTGCCAGTTTCACATGTAGAGGGTGTCATAGCCATGCCCTTTAATTTAGGAAAATTCTTTTGATAACAAGGGTCTGATGATGATCCCAAACAAGTTTCAGCCCAATAGGACTAAATCCCTAGGAGGAGATAGTTAATATGTAAGGCACAAAAATGAGCAAAAATGAGCTCCATAAATGGCACTTTTCCCAAGATGGCGGACGTCCTGTTGACTTTAGCCTATAGGTCCAAGAGACTTTTTTGTAGGTCCTGACATCTTCTAACAATGTTCTGAATTTTATCAAAATCATGTAGTGGGCGGGGCTAGCAAAATGAATATTTGCAGGGTGCGCTAGAGAGCCATTTTTTTAAATATTCAAAATATTCAATGAAAAACCACATCAGAGCTTATGTCTGCTCCAGAATAACAAGTTTCGTGATATTTGATGTTACCATGTGTCAGTTACAGGGACTTCATTGCGTCGGCCCAACATTTGCCACGGTTACATTTTGCAAAGGAAGTTGAGATTTTTTCTGTGTTATCATGAATGGGTTTGACATGTTTAGAACCAGTTTCAGGTCTTCAGGCTTAACGGTTAAAAACAAGGACTGCTCAGAGTCAAAAAAGTCACTGCCTGTAAGAAGTGGGCGTGGCTCAGGAGATCCCAGGAAATTATGATATGGATCTGTTCAGTGTCAGACACTGATTAACTCCTGTAAATTTTATGCTGATCGGTTAAAGTTTGACTGATTTATAGGCATTTATGATGTCATGGCGTCACATCGAAGTTCGTCGTGCCGCCACGGCCACACCCACTGGTGGAAACTCACAGTTTTCACAGGAAAGTCTCACCCACCTGTTTACGGTTTACTGAATTTTTTTTCAAGATTTTTGTGACAAGGATCTCTGAATTATTAGCCGCTGAGGAAAAAACAGCAATGGCGGCGCCAGGGGGCAGGGCTTTGGCGTTGACCAAATCTTGACATGTCATCATGTTAAGGATGGGACTGACATCATATGTGATAAATTTTGTGCAGATACCTGCTTGTATGTGAAACTTATGCCGACTTCCTGTTTGATGGCGATACATCAAACCTTGAGGGGCCGCCAAGTCCACGCCCTCTGGTGAAAACTCACCATTTTGATAACTTTTAATCACAATTTTGTCCAGAATACCTGGTGCAATTTTGGAAGCCGTATGATCATATCCCTAGGCGGAGATAGTTAAATTCCATTGTGTACAAAAACGCCAAAATGGCCGTTTGACGCCTAATAGCTCACTTCCTGTTGGGTTTAGGCCGTTCCTCCAAGAGGATTTTTTGTCCGGCTCGATGAGTTCTACCTATATACCAATTTTCATGTGTCTAGCTGACAGCCAGCGGAGGGGCATCGATTGTAGGTGGCGCCGTCGAGCAGGAAGCCTCGCACCTTTTAAGGGACCCCAAAAAATAAAAAAAAATGTTATTCCTTTAGGGGGGTAGGCAAATTTTCCTGAGTTTTCAGATATGTTCAGGCCCCCAAAAATGCAGACGAAGTGGCGGAAGAGGGAAAAAGAACATAAAAAACGAGAAACACTTGCATTTCAATAGGCCTTCACACCGCCTTCGGTGCTCGGGCCTAATTAAGAAATAACTTTTATCTGTCAAGAGAATTAACTGCTGTCTTAATTATTGCAGAGTCTAAACCTCCCAATCGAAATGTCAGCATGGCTCTGTCCTAGCTCCCCGAAATCATGAACAGCCAGCAGAAGGTTCCTCAAAATGGAGGATGGGATTTCAACCAGACCTCCCCAAAACTGTTTTGTCCAAGTTTGTCAATATGTGCAAAGAACTAGAAGCAAGAATACTTTAGATCAAGTGTATTCCAACTTAACAGAGGCTTTCAGCATAAAGCCTCTTCTTCACCTGGTAAGGTCTGACCACATTTCACTGCTGTGTCCCTGCCTACAAACCCCTCAGGAAAAAAAGCAAAGGGTGTACAACAACCAAAAACCTTGGATAACAGCTGAAGTGTGTTCACTGCTGAGGGCCCAGGACTCTGCCTTCACAGCTGGGGAAGGGAGCAGCACAGTGTGGCTAGAGCCAGTCTAAGGACAGGGATCAAGGCTGCGAAAAGGGATTACTCAAGGAAAGTAGCGAACCATCTGGCTGACAACATCTCGAGGCAAGCGTGGCAGAGATCCCACCCTGCTACAACAACCGCCCGCCTGCTTGAGCTGAAAGAGCACCGGGTCATGTTTTGAGGGTTGTAAACACAAGGCAGCAGGACCGGATGGCGTGCTAAGTGAAGTGCTAATCAGCCGATAGGGGTCCTAACCATGATCCTCAACACCTCCCTTAAACAGGCCACTGTCCCAACCTGTCTGAAAGCTGCCACAATCGTCCCTGTGCCCAAGAAAAGCACCATAAACAGTCTGAATGACTACAGACCAGGGGCACCTTAAAGGAGAATTTAGCTTTTTTTAAAACTGGGGTCTGTTTTCATCTTTCCTTTCATACATGTGAGTGACGGAGAAAGGAACGTTCAAGATCACTCCAGTATTTAGCCGGGCAGGCAGCTAGCAGCACAGCTAAAGTATCGGGCAACCGCTCCCGCATAAGTTTGCCCTAAAAACGTTCTTTTTGTCCCCCCACACTAAAGTGCTCCGATAGTCTCAACGAGTGTCCGACAACATACTAGATCTGGACACAGACAGCAGTGCACAGGCAATCGCCAGGTAATACAGATACATTAGTTTATTTCTCCTCTCTTTATTTCTCTAGTACGTTGTCGGACACTCATTGAGACTATCAGAGCAGTTCAGTGTGGAAAAAAAGCTAGTTTTTAGGGCGAACTTATGCGGGAGCGGTTGCCCGATACTTTAGCTGTGCTGCTAGATGCCTGCCCGGCTGAATACTGGAGCGATCTTAAACGTTCCTTTCCCCATCACTAACATGTATGAAAGGAAAGATGAAAACAGACCCCAGGTTAAAAAAAAGCGAAGTTCTGCTTTAACTCCCTCAGAACTTTGAACAACACCAGAGCACGTATAGGGCAAACAGGTCAACAGATGAAACCATCACCACGGTCCTCCACACTTCTGCGAGCCACTCTTAGAAGCAGGGAAATCATACCAGAACGCTCTTCATGGATTTTAGTTCGGCCATATATACCATCATATCAAGCATCCTCATCAAGAAGCTGACTGACTTAATTTGGTGTTTTAAAAATTAAAATACAATGTTTTCTTTTTTCTTTTTGGCTGTGCAGGAAGCTTTGTTCATGTCCCTTTAATATCCTGTATTACTGTACATGTGCAGCATGTGTACTCATATGACTACACAAAGCAACAGTGAGCTGAGCACGGCTCTGACTGAGAGGACATTGAGGATGATTCAAAAGTTGAGTCAACATTGGAAGAGGAACAGCGGTGCGTAGTGTTAAAAAAAACAAAAAAATAAAAAAACGTTTGCAATTGTTTGCAACATTTTGGGTTCAGCAAGGATCATGTCAATCAAAGAAATGTTAGATGTAAACGGTGCCAAAACACATTCAACCTCTTCCACCTGCAATACAGTATCACAGCAGGCAGGTCCGTGCAGCGGTCTGACACTGCATCACATCAATAACGAACGGAAACTTTGTACCACAGTGCTGCTGGCTGCACAGCTAAGGACAAAATAAGCTTTGCAAGGGGTCATAAAGTCTACCAGAGACTGAGTGCCTGCTCACTACCCTCCTTAGAGGAAATTGCAAATGGCAGGGAGCCTAAATAGGCCCAAGAATATCCTGGTTGATCCATAACACCCAGGTCAAGGCCTCTTTGACTTCCTACCTTCTGGCAGCAGCTTCAGCATCATTAGCAGACGCACAACCTGCCTCAAAAACTCTTTTTATCCCTGGGCAATACGATTTCTGAACACCTACCCCCACAAGCTAAGAAAATGCCTCAACTGGAGATACAAATCATGTTTGTTTAGGTTTGTTAACCCTTTTTATGCATGTATGCCTGTGCTGTGATTTTGTTCTTTTAAAACTTGTATGCACTGTGGGAGCAAGCCCAACCTAAAAGCGTTTTGACGACTGGCACAATGACAAGAAAGATTCCATTCTATTCTTTTCCATTTCATTTACAAAGCATGCACATAATTTGGTGTGGTTTCAGGATCCTTACACATCCGTCACTTGACGCAGAATACGGAAAACACCACCAGAAACCAAAGTGGCAGTGTTGAGCAGAAACAAACCAGAGACGAAGAAGGGAAACAGGAAGGGAAAATTGCAGAGAATGAAGACAAGGACAAAAACTGTTGAAATTGTGCATGCTTCTGAAATAAAGCTGTGTGAGTGTTCATAGTACTGCTCATTCTTCCATGCGTAAATTATCTCACATTACCAGATTCAAAGATGGCTTTGCCCTGCACCACTTGTAATCCATTATGATCTTTATTAAAGGCCCTTCCTCCCTGCTGCTGTCAGACTCTACAATGAGCACATTTAATAACTCCATTTAACCTGAGCACCTCTGTATCTGTCATTATTACATTATTACTTCTGGATCCTCTGTTATACTTTGACAATTACATGCAAGAAATTTTGTATGCACCAATCTACAATACACACCAGTCTGTTATTTTCATATTTATTTTTTACTTTTAATTTCTGTTTTTCAACTCTTATACAGTCCATGAAGGAGCTATACCTGATATTATTTTAATCTTTCTAAGAAAAATGTTTTTTGCACAGTATATTATGTGGTGAAAGGGGTAATTCCAGATTCCGATCAGCCAGTAAGAGCGTTCCCCTAGGGAATCCAGAAGTTAGGGAAGTTAACCCAATTGAGAAAGAGAGCGTCACACCAAAGCTAAAAATTTGCCACTATCGCTAATCGGACTCAATTATTTTTATCGACTTTGAAGGGGGAAGTCCGACTTCTGCCTTTCTTCCACATATTATACCATGTAGAAACGATTTTTCATAGAAAGATTAAAATAATATCAGGTAGAGCTCCTTTTAGCTTATTTGATCTATATTTATGTGTGTAAAGTCTTACGTCTATTTATTTGCCTTTGGCCAGACTGGCCTGCTATACTTGTGTTGTTGCACCATTGCAGTTTCTCCGCTGTGGGACAAATAAAGGTTTTCTTATTCTTAAATCCTTTATAATACATTTTGTATCTGTTAAGTTTCTAGTATAAACAACGGTGGGTTTTTGTTGATAATTATGTTGTTACAGCAGGCTTGTTCGTGAAAAACTGTGTCTTTGTGTGTGGTTTATGATTCAGTTATCTCCTAAATTAGCTGCATTTCTCATAGAGCACATTTTTATAGTGGGCCTGTGATTTTCTAGATGCTCACAAACTGGCCATTGTGGGGGTATCCAGCTGGTGATACTGGTATGAAAACAAATGGGTATGGATGTCACAGACTCTCACCAGACAGATGAAATGCATCTTTTATTGGCCAGAGAGAACTCACAGTATAGGGAGGAAGTAAGACGGATACTGAATTGCTGCTAAAAGGGTTAGAAAATCTGCAAGTTCAGCAGCGAGTTTTTAAAAGTGGAATCTAAACCTAAAAATTCCAACCAGGAGCAAAAGAATAAAGCATGTCTGTAGTTTTTCCAAACAATTTGACTGTGATAGTAGAAGTATCAGACACATACTTGGATCACAGGAGACAGAACCTTTGCCGTTTTTTGCATCTACAACCCACGTCGCCTCCTTCCCATTAGGACCATCCTTCACATTAAAAGCAAACACACCACCAATCTTCCTGACAAGCGTCTCTCCATCCTGCAAGAAATTGACAGTATTTTTAAATTCCTAAAGTATTTTGTTGAGATGCAGTAGGTGTGTGAGGTGCAGCTCCTGCTCACACACAGCAAATTAATTCTGAAGTTGTTCGTGTTGAGTAAACAGCTCCACATCACTTCTGTCAAAACGTCCTGCACCATTGATGAAAACAAGAAAACTAGAGCAAACAACAGAGTAAACCTCAGGAAACAAAATGGTGGCATTTTCAAATTTATTCACTATGGGACCTGATTTCAATGATTAGCTCCTAAAACAGCGATTCTGTACGCACAAAATGTCACCCCAATAACAAGAAACTTGTCTTTGGTTTGACATGGCCTGCCTGATTCAGTCTGAACGGGTGTATTTGTTGTTCTTAAGCTTGTTCAAACCTTTCTGCACTGATGGTGCCTTTCCAAATATGTTAGTTAGCTTAGCTTCAGAAGAAAGAAGATGTGTTCCTACACATGTAGACTTCATTCTTCATGTTTGAGCTTTAACCTACATTTGAGGATGGCACAATGATTTGTGATCACATACAATGATTCCTGGAAGGTTTTCTGTGCTCCTGCAGTGATTTGTAAGATAAAAGCGTGACTCTTTTTACTACAAAAATGCCTGAGAGTCCAAAGATCCCACCCAGTCCATACATTTATGGTGTTCACTCTCTTTTTTCTGAACTCTCCAGATTCTTTGAAATCTTCAATGTCTTTGCCATTATCTGATGAGAAACATTATTCTGAAACTGTTTTTCATAGGGTAGAAGAAGTTTGTTGCAGATTTTTGAATATGTGTCAGTCTTTATCTCTGACGATCTGTCTCTCTCAGGTTCTCTTTTTATACCAAACCATGTTAGAGAGCTGTTGCCAACTAACCTCATTAGTTGCAACATGTTCCTTCAGCTGATCCTTTTTTTGACCAATTTCTCTCCAAGCTATTTGTTGCCCCTGTCCCACCAGACTAGCCATCAAATTCAAGATGAGATATTTTTAATAACTAGTATATTAGTAAATCTTTCATATTTTACACGTTCTTTATACTATAAAACATTAATTTCTGAGATTCACAAATCATTGCATTCTGGTTACATTAATATTTTGGTTGAGTCTGGTTTGCTTCTGCTTGTTTGGAATAAAACCTGCAGCCACATTGCCCTATCTGGAACCA
>JBBBVT010058819.1:0-10381 GCA_037177035.1 Craterocephalus eyresii | reverse complement strand
CATGGAGCTCTCTTTTTTGCAGTGATCACTTTCACCTTGACAGGAGCGATGACATCAATAATGCTTCTAATTTTACAATCGAAATGATCCACAAGTTCATCAACCGAAGGCCAGGACATGGGGGGTGATGGAGAAAAAGCTTGTATAAAAATTTCATTGGTATTTTCACCCATGTTTCGTTTTTTAACAACTTCAGTTTGGACATTTCTGTTAACAGTTACAGCACTCTCAAATGAAACACAGAATATTGCTAGTAGCTATAAGTTCATTTTAATCATGTTAGTGTTACTAATCTTAAGTAAGTTCTATGAACTCAGGAAGGCAAACTACTGCAAAAATTAATGTAATTGAGTTGAGGAGGATTGAAGGAGCAGGATTTCCCACTTCTATTAACTTTTCATAGAAATTTCACTGTATGAAATCTGAACTTTCACTTTTACATTGGCAAATTAATAATAGTTGAAATTACACACTTTTTAAAGGACTTTTTGTTTTTCCTCCTTCCAGTTCTGCTGCTAACAGACAGAAAAACATGTTCTGGTCTCTGTTGAACTAAATCTCCAATAATCCGCGGTTTAGCATAGTTTTAGTAAATAAACATGTTCCCCTCTCCAGTTCCTGCTCATCCCTTTTTACAGCCAGTAAACTGCACTGTAACAGAGATATAGGCAGGGCCGTCGTATAGGGGGGAAAGGTGGGAATGATTCTAAGGGCCCTCAGCCCATTAGGGCCCACGCAACCCAGTAGGTTCTATGAATAAATTATTATTCATAGATATAACTAATACTAATGCATATGAGCTGAAAAATAGCCACAAAGTCACGTATTTTAGTTGTAATGTGATGAACTAAGATGCCACGACAGCAGGAATGCAGTGCATAAGCATTCACTCAGTTAAGTTATGTGTAATTACGAGGGTACAAGGCTGCATTGCACTATATTATGATGCGTTCAAGTTCTGCTCAGTAATCACGAGTACTAGAAGATGGTCAACTTTTACCGTGATATGTTCAAATGTGGTCTTGTAAAATTCACTTATTGATGGGATATTTGAATAGCCTAAAAATACAGAAATAAGTAAATGTCCTAATATTTTTTTTGCACAATATAAAATAAAAGAAGTATGACATTAAATTATATCCCCTCTCTTACATAAGTGTTTACTATTTAGATTTTGTGTACTACAAAGCTAAGTTAGTTCTTCATCAGTGTTCCATGAAACAACATTTAATATTTACTAAAGCAATAGTTGGACAGTAAGCATTTATATTCTGCTGCTCCAGAATCAGCAGTGCTTTCTTCAATGATGATGCATCTGATGGTGAAATCAACACTGGTTGGCTGTTTTTTATTTATTAGTGAACTGGTGTACCATTTGCAGTTACTAAGGCATTAAACCCATTAGTAATTTCAATTATATTATCAATAGCAAAATAGCTAAATTTGTTTTTAACTCAACTTCAACCACCAAAGTTAAGATGAGACTTTTTTTACAGCAAACTATTTTACTTCCTGTCCGTTTTACAAATAACTACTCAAATAGTTAAATGCTAAATGGGGTTTCAGTGAAACGACTAAATATCTTGAGCCAGCACACTTTTGAGTTTTGTATTTTGAACATCACTGCTTTGTTGGCTACAACAGAATACTATCTATTTGTTGAGTGGTTAATTATAAATGTATTTGCAATCAGAGGTAAAATAACATGGTTTTTAAGCATGAGAATGACAGATGTTAGAAAACTAACAACACATAATTTATATAATAATTATACTACCATGTAAAAAGGGAAACAATTGGGTGAATTACACCCGCCACCGGCAATAAAACTGAAAAAATACTGAAAAAACTACCCAAAAAAAAGTGGCAACTGTAGTGGGTAAGAGGGGCCCATGGCGATATTCTTTCCAGGGGCCCAAAATTCCTAGCAACTGCCCTGGATATAGGGGGTCTAACAGTAGTTAGAGCAGAAGCTCTGCCCCTTCATGTCATGTTGCAAAACAAGTCACACTTAGAGTTCATCAATTACTTTATGTTAGATGAACTTGAAATTAAACATTTCCTGAAGCATCGCTTCTAATTGATGTGAAATTAATCGAAACAAGTTTCTTCCATAAGCATAAACATCCAGTAAAATCAAACTGATCAAGTTGAGAAAAGTTCCATAAACAAAAAATAATCTAGTTAACTGAACTCAATTCACTCTTGTTGACATTTTTGGTGACAAAACTTTATTTTTTCAAGGCAATGAGTTTGCACAATTTTTTTATGCAAACTCACAACTAACATTGTTTCGTAATTGATGCAAAAACCTATGACAACTTTTTTCATACATATTTCTTGAATTTACATAAAAACCAGAAAACAAATATTTTAAGTTCCTACTCAAATAAAACAAAAATACTTGCCTTGCCTTGTCATATGGTGAGACAACTTACCCCATGGTAGGGCATCATGTCACATGTTCACACTCTTCATTTGATTGCCTATAACTCTGCACTGACAAAAGAGACACTTTGACCTTTCATCTTAAATAATGTATCGATTCCCAACAATGTGTAAGAGAGGGTTAGGGATAACAAGTGTGACAACACTTCCTAAGTGCAAAGGTTAGATTGCAAGAATTTTTTATTTTTACATTTTTTGTGAGAAATTTTCAGCTAATGTCTAGATGGCGCTGTTTGCTAATGCTGTGGGAGCCCTACTCTGCTGAAGTGATGAATAAAAGTGTCCTTTATAAATCAGTCGTGTGTATCAGTCAATACACCTCCCTCTATTAAGTTAAATAGCTCAAAGTGAAACTGGCTTTTATCCTCCATCTTAGAAAGAAAAAGGCAGATGTGTGAGGAAAATAAGATGTCTTTGTAGATATGTGAATGGATGGCGTTACACCTGGGCACATTGTTTTATAGGTTTTAGAAACCCCACAGCTGTATTTCTTCTATTTTACACAAATTTTTTAAAAGGGCAAAACGTGCCCTCATTAACATTTCTGCTCTATTTTTTCCTCACTTCAACATGTTTAGCTTGAAGAGCTGATACCAGCAGGTGGCACTCCTCCCTCAATATTAAACCAGCTCCTAAACAGCACCGGCATTTTCTCCTCCACCTCTCAGATGTTCGTTTTCATCATCTTAAGTAATCAAACCTTTTGCTGTCATCTGGGTTATAATGAATGTCATTTTCATCTGTGGACCCATCTTCCATCACTTTTATCCACATTGCACAGTAATATGAACAACCAGAAACTGCATGGAGATGAGACAGAAAGGAGAAATGAAATTGAAATGAGAAATATATCAATATCCCCAGAGGGAAACAGCAATCTGTAGGCTGTTAAATATTAAACCAAAACCACTAAAACTAGCATTAATCCAATAAATTATTTAACTCAAATAAAATAAAATAAACCTCCAATCTCCTATCTGTGAACATTTGCGTTTTCTTCAGCTCAGGTCTTCTACCAGAGGGCCACAAGGTTCTCTTCAGTATCTCAGACATTCCCAGGCCTGTCCTGGTCTGGACTGAGGTCTGTGGTTGTGGTCCTGGTGAGTCACATCCTGAAGTCACATCTTTTCATCTTCCTCCTTTCCTTCTTGGTATGTTTCCAGCTTCTCTGTGTTTCTGGTGTTCAGGATCTCTACATGTTGCCTATGACTGCAGCTGATTGACCACCATAATCTCTGGTTGGTTTGCCATCACCAGTTCATCGGTCTGGTTCCAGACCGATCTGTTCAAACTCAGAACAGATGTTCCCGTTCAATTTTCCAGCCACCTGGTTGTGGGGTTCCACGAATGTCTTCCCTGTCTCCGTCTTCCACCTACTATGTTCTGAACTGTATCAAAGACCTCTAGAGAGCCTCCAGTTGGAGTCCTGTTGGTGCGGACCCTGTCCTGTCACCTGTCCATCCATGATCAGAGTCTTGGTGCGGGCTTTCAGACCAGCCTAAGTCTCTTATTGGGGTTTATCCCTCCTTGATGGCTCCCCCTCTTCTTCTTCATTCTGGAATTCAGCTGTATGAGACATTTAATTAGCAGATCGTTACCAGGGTCCATATTCCTGACCTCCTTGTTTCATCCCGGACCCTGGCTCTGGCTCACCAAACCCTAGCCTCTCTTGGGTAAATCTTGGATTTAAGAGGAGCAGTGTGGTTCTCATCCCTGTTATGGTGGAGTGACTCCTTTGTGTTGGAAATGGGGTCCAGCCCCAAGTCTTCTTAAGGAGTTAGGTGAAGATGGAGTGGTAGATGGATAGGCAGATCGGTGCAGCGTCTGCAGTAATGGGGCTCTGCATCGATCCATTGTGATGCAGAAGGAGCTGAGACAAATGGTGAAGCTCTTGATCGTGAGCTCTGACAGTGACCTCCACATCCAGAGGAGCCAGATGAAGTGGCTCGGCATGGGGTCAGGATACCTCCTGGATCCTCCCTGGGGAGGTATTTCATATTTATCCCACAGGGAAGAGACCTTGGGCCCATGATTCACTGCAGGGATTATATATCTCTAAAGTGACCTGGGAGTGCTTTGGGAAACCCCCCAGATGAGCTGGCTGATGGGGCCAGGAAGAGGAAAGTCTGGGCTTCCCTGCTTAGGCTGCCAACCCTGCGACAAGGCTGTGATGTGGGTAAACGCGGATGTATACCTGGCCCAGAAGTCTCAGATGGAGCTGAAGACAGCTGCGGGTTGAAAGCTGGTGGTAAGTTCTGACAGACTAGACTGGATTTATTTACCTGTTTTGCAAGACTGTTTTAATTTATTTTGTGTATTATTGACACTAATACTGCTATTTTGACCTGAGGTGGCTTTATGTCTTTTTTTTATTGTTTTCCTGATTGAAGTGTATGAGTCTATTTATTAATTCAAATATGTAGATAATTTATGAAGCTGTAATTGTTGTTGAATGACAAGTAGAAATGATGAACAGCATTTAAACTAAATTGAATTTGGGGTTTTTATAATTCATCAAAAGTCATTCATTCATTCAAGGCAAGAGTAAAATTTTTACCAGTTAATTATCAGTTATAGGCCTGCATGATTACTAATAATCAGAATTGGTATCAGGACCTGGAAAAAATTACATTGGTTCAAGTCTGTTTTCATTAGTTACTAAAGAGATAAATGTTTCCAGGTATTGTGGATTTTTTTAACACAATTTTTTCTTTACACCTGAGTTTCAATATTCGAATATATATAAAGATTAAGAATAGTGTCTTAGATTGTAAATAATCCCTCGGCTGGCTATGACTGCCTAGTCTGTATATACATATATATATATATATATATATAAGGGCAACATTGGCATATATATGTCCTGATTGTCATCATTAAGATGAATATCATAGTTAGATACCTACCTTCTTCCTAATCACTCTTTCATCACTTTACTCTCGTCAGCTGTTCTTCCTCTCGTCTGCATTTCTAATTATTTCTTCCAGGTGGTTTATGACACAGCTGACAGTGGAAACGCTCCCCGTGTCATTAGTGGCTGACTAAAGTATTTCATTTAGTGAGTCTGCTGTGGATTATTTTCCAGTGTGAAGTTGGATTGTCATAGAAACAGATGAAACAGCTTCACAGGGAGTCAGTGGTGTTGGCTGTACCGAGGTTCATGAACACTCCCGGGTATGATTCAGTCAGTCATTCAGCCTTTATGGTTCATGAGGGAAATTTGCTCTTCAGCCTCTGGAGCTCCACCCTGCACTGTGAGCACGACTTCTCATGGATGTGGTGATAAAGAGCAGAGCAGTAAGAAACATCAGATAATGGTGAAATGGAATGAGCAGAGCACAAAACGCCTCCAGTTAAACAAGCAGCATCTTCTCTGGTTCCTTCAAGGAAAAACTGTGAATTGATGTTTGGACACTCACACAGACCTCTCACCTGTTTGCAGAGCTGGAGGCTGAGCTGCAACCAGTTCTTCACAGACTCTTCCCAGAGATGCATATATGCATAATTTTGCCCTGGAATGATGCAGAACAACACTTTAGTACTGGATTTCAGTACTTCTGCCTGAAACATTTAATAAATTTAACATTTAACTTACTATGGCATTATGGAATATCATTTTTAAAATGTTAATCAACATTAAACTCTGAACCAGCTTCAGTTTGTGTATTACAGCTAAATTTCCAGTACTGATGCTTTAAAGCCTGATCTGGGAAATGATGGGCAGAAAATTCTCTCTCTCTTTTTATTTTTATTTTTAAAAAGATTTAAAAAACAAACAAAACTTACTTAGCACTTGACATAGCAGCTTTGAAGTCCATCTGGACTACAACAGTCCATCTGTTCATGCTGTTTCCTACTCTTTATCTGTTGTTTGTGTTGTTCTCTCAGATTTAAGTCGCTTTGGATAAGAGTATCTGCTAAATGACAATAGTAGTAGTAGTAGTAGATAGCACTTAACAGTAAAGTTCTGTGATATGTGGGTATAATTGTGGTAACATGATGGTAATACTGAAAGAATAACCGGTAATATCATGTAATTACCAGTGCAATAACCAGCGTAATATCCAGTGGGAACACCACAGTAAAAAATGACTAGAACTAAAGTTACATGGTAACAAGGAGGTAAACGGCGGCCTGGAACCCACAGAAATATGAAGCAAACAAATTTAACATTAATAGAACAGTTTAGTTGTAATGCAGTAACACTGTAATATTAACGTAGGAACTGACTAGAAGTGTCTTAAAAAAAGGCTAAATATGTATTAAAGAAACATTCTAATATCATGAAAATTTCCAAGAATAAGGGCTGCAAAGTGAGCAGTATTTTTCCATTTTATTTTATGGTAAAAGAGCGTTAAACCAGATCTCGGCAGGTATAACAATTACCTGGAAACAATGGTAGTAGTTTCTATATAATACTGAAGAATCAGGACTGCAAAGTGACCAATTACATGTTTCTGTGTCATTGGTAGTGGTAGTGCTAGTATTACATGGTATTTATTTCTTCCCTGTCACCATATTATTACCAAGCTGGAATGTAAGGTGCTACCAAAAAACAAAATTAAAAAAAACAAAAATCTTTTATTTGTACTTTTAACAAAATGTGAAAAAAGGAAAAGTTTTAAAGCATGTTAATAATGGTGTCTATTATTCTGTTTATCATGTGAAGTGCCAAACTAAAACTAAATATGCCCTAATGCAGCTGGCACACCAGCTGTTCCATCTTATCCAATGTAAATATACTGTTTCTAAGCAACACTCGCAAAATGTGTGTCAAAGACCTCAGTAAAGAAACGGGTGATAAACATATTTGTCTTGTAGTTTTGTCCAAGCCTGTCATATGCTCATTGGTGATGTTAGATCCAGGAATTTCATTGGTTGGGGAAACTGAAGGACACCAGTTCTCTGATTGGCAGCATTGGGATCGCCTGTTTTCAGCCACTTTTATTGACAAGACATTTTCACTGGGAACCTGACGAACAAGCTTTCCGAGCCAAGACACATAACACAACACATTGCTCAACAGGCAGCATGGATTCTCTGGACAACATTGTTTAGCATAAAAAGTACATTGAAGCCACTACAAAATAGTTCATATAATTAAGCATATTTAGAAAGTATTGCAAAAATGACATAAACATGAAAAGGTTTACTGTGTGGGACTATGAGCAGATTAAACGACCTTTGCATAAGGTTGTTTTATTGCACATCTTCGTTGTTTATCCTTACGTGAATAACACATTCTGGCAGGGAAATAAACTAAGGGAATAGATCCATGCTCTTTTTATTATCCTTACCTTTGCAAAAGAGATTTCATTCAATATGTGTTATCCACAAAGATAATGTAAAGAGGTGTGAATAATTCAATAAACAGTAAGAAAAAAGACTTATGCTCCCAAATGTAACACTGCTATGTTAAGTTTGACACCCTAACATGTACACAGGCATAGAGCTTTTAATTAATATTTCATTGAAATAAATTAAAAATGTTATTTTATTAAATTAAATTAATTAATAGCTGAGTTCAGTAACTATTTATTAGAATTATTAGTTGTGATTATTGACCAATGTAATGAGAAGAAATAATAAAAACCTGAGAATCCCCTGTCAGTCAAAACCTTTCCATTGGCTAAATGCAATGCCTTGATGAACTTTTCAGCATGCTTAGTGATTAACCTGTCTGAAGCCCGTCCACCATACATACCGAACATGAAAACAACCCAAGGATGAGAAGTTATGGCATGATATTTTAGGACTATCAAGCATATTCAATGTAAACAATGTCACCAGAGCAACTGGCAGCGTGCAGCATTATAGGAGGGCCTGAGAGAGTCTGTGGTGCAAACAGTCTCTACCCTGGGACAGAAGTATGACATAGAGGTTGATAATCTGTGTTATAAACACGGCAGACTCAGTGGTTTATTTTAACTTGTTCTAAGTAATTGTGCTAGCTCCTTCTGTTTGTAACAGGACTGAGTCTACATTATGAAAACAGATTTGGCTTTTCTGACACACCAGAGCATCCATACACGTTTTAAAAACCTCGTACTACACATACATATAGTAGTACACAGGATACAGTACAGACAGTGTACTTCTTTTGTTGCTATGTGACTTTACAAGTGATTTATTTTACCACATCAGCTCAAAACTAATCTCGTGCTATCATGGGACTAGATTAACACTGCTACGTAGCTTCATGCTAACATCAGGGTAATAGCCTTACTTAAGTAGTTTAACCTAAACGGGCAAACACTGGTGTAGTGCTACAGGTGATCTGTGCAGGTCTGGGGTCATCACGAAACCTGTTGTAGCTAGTTTTATTAGGCAAGGCAATTTATTTATATTGCTCATTTCATGTACAAGACCATTAAAGGTGTTTGTGAGTGACCGAGCTGGTCAGGAATGAGGTACACAAGTATTTAAAAAAGGAATGAGTTTTTATTTACCCTTTAAACAATATACAAAAATATCAGGGCCCTTAAAAGAGGTCAAAATAACAAAACTGAATTAAATTCAAAAAGGTAATTCAAACAAACCCAAACTGACCTAACAAACAGGACACAAGGAAAACTTAAATACTGGCTGATCAGACCATTTAACAAAACACAGAAGGGGTAACACATTACTACAAACTAAACATAACCAAAGCCAAAGTGTACAAATTATCTAAACCAAACATGTTATCAAAAGAAACCATATAAAACTACTAAAAAAAGGAAATCAGATGTAAATAAAGAAAGAAACTAAACTAAGATTAATTCTCTCCTATAAGAGTCCTTTGGAAGTGGCCCATCCCACTTCCTGACATCCAGGTTCTCCTCCAGCTCACTTCTGCCCCCCAGCGGCTCCCCCAGCACCATCAAATGAGAAAAAGAAACACATTAGATAAAGAAACAAAGTTGAAATTACAATAGTGTCTAAATGTGCGTGCAAACAAATAGAAACTAAAACAATTCCAAACAAGCTTAAACAAACAATGTGTGATAAACTAACAAAATGTAATGTGCAGGTGCAAGGTTACCGCCTTAAGCTGTGTGGCTGTGGATGCGGCATCACAGTGCTTTACTTTCATGTTTTTATTTATCATCATTATTATTATTATTAGTGCTGCTGTTAATATTATTTTTGTTATTATTATTATTATTATTATTATTATTACATTAGAAGCATTAATGTTATTAGCTGACATGTAGCCACAAACTCAACCTGTTGTGGTAAATAGCTTTCTTCAGTTGACACTAAGGTGCCATCTTCCTTTTTGTGTTTAGTCCAGCAGGTTGTTTTTATGTTAATGGAAGCCTCCCCCCAACATTAACAGCTCCTCAACCTCAGCGCAATGTTGGGAATAACTTTGTAACGTTGTAATGCTGTGAGCTGCGGTGAGCGCTGGAGTCTGACTCGTTCTTTTTATGTGGTGACTCTGAGTAAAGCAGCAGTTCATCCATCCTGACTGCGTCCCAGCGGGTTTGAGCCTGCTGCTGCTCATCTAACAGCTGGAGAGAAAAAGAGTTCATCCATCCCAGTGGTGAAGAACTGCGGACGGCTTCACACTTCCAGAACAAATACTCGGATAGACGGTGCTGCAGCCCGCGGTGTGCGGTCTGAAGGGAACTCCTAACCTTGGATGAGGGGATAGAAAGTGTGTGTGTGTCTATATACGCATGTGTGTATGTGTGTGTGTGTATGTGTGTACGTGTGTATGTGCGTGTGTGCGTGTGTGCGTGTGTGTGTGTGTGTGTGTGTGTGTGAGTGAGTGGGTGGGTGCAGAAAAGGAAGTGGCAGAGAAGGTAGAAGTAAAGAGAGCAACAGAAAGCAACAGATGAGAAAAGGAAGAAGCAAAGACAGTAAAGAAGAAGAGAAGTGGGTATAACATCAGGCCACATGTGCTCAACTTTAACAAAAGGTATTACATGGCCGTAGCATCCAGAGA
>JBBBVT010058818.1:0-10404 GCA_037177035.1 Craterocephalus eyresii | reverse complement strand
CTACACATCATTGAATATTTATAACATATTTGTGGTGAAAAATAAGTATTTTTAATGTTTCAAACTCCTTAATGTTCTTTTAAGTCAAAGTTTAAAATATAAAAATATATGTAAATATCTGTTAGGATGAGCTGTGGTGCTGTAAAATGGAGGACCCAAAATACAGGTACACTGGGCGTTTATTGTCCCAAGGACTGAAAAAGCCAAAAGGGCCAATGTGCATAAACAAAATAAGGGTGCGAAAAGAACGAGTGCTGGAGATATCCACAGCCGAAGAACACAGGGGAAAAAAACACAGGAGAAGAGGGAGTCGGCAGGCACGCCAGGGAGCCAGGAGGGTAGGCTGGTGTAACCTGGTAGATGTATGGGGCATCTGTTTGGTTTGGTTTGCTGTTTGTGTGTGGGTTTGTTGACAGCTGTTTCCAATCTACTCAAGCACCCACCTATTTAAGCAGCATCCACATTATTGTCTGTCTCTTTGTTGGTTGGCTCACTCTCCAGGTAACTGCACATTTGGTGAAATATCTTACTTTGCATTTAGTTGTACATTTCTGAACATTAACTCTCACCCCCTCTTTGTTGGTTGGCTCACTCTCCAGGTGTGCGCCTAGGGGGGACCAGTAGGCTTGCCTTTTAAGGAGGAATCTGGGGCTGAGTTGGAGGCCTATGAACCCAAGCTGACCAGATCTCTGCGTAAATCTGAATGCTGCACCAGCCTTTGTGGCCCTGCCATGCGATTAGACTGAAAATAACTGAGCAGATCTCCTCCTTTTGATATTCCCCCTGCTGTTTATAAGCACACCTGGATCAAAGGACATTTCCCTTTTTAAACATCCTCTTAACATTTGTAATAAATACCTTTTTTAACCTTTCATTTTGTCTGGTGCCATTTGTCCAATTCACTGGTTGGTCAGATCATTGTAACCGGTTTTACATCTTGGCGTTGTCGGTATAGGATCTGACCAAAAAAAACCCAGTGGTGGACAAAATGACAGACCAGAATCAAGCTCAAACTGGTCCCAGTCGTCCCAACCCCAGTGAAGCCCCAACCATTAGACCATTTGGCATGGTTCCCATGTTTAACATGATGACCTCAAAGTTGAAAGGTAAAGAGTCTGAAATCAGCCTTGGGGACTGGAAAAGCAGCTTAGAAACCACTTTTGCATTGCAAGGAGTACCAACAGATTTTAGAGTGGATCTGACGCCTTGCTGCTTAGAGGGAAAAGCCAAAAGAGAGATTTTAATTTTGCCACAAAATAGACGGGACACAACGGCAAAAATTTTCACTGAACTTGAGAAATTGTATGGGGATAAAGTTTCTGCTTCAGTTTTGCGCTTACAATTCTTCAGTGCTAAGCAACAGTCCCATGAAGACATTAGCACTTTTGCTCTTAGACTACAGGAGGCTTTTAATAGACTTAAAAACAAAGACCCAAGAGGAATCGGTGAGGATGATGTTTTACTCAGAGACCACTTGATTGAAGGCCTTAGAGACCCAGGAACAAGAGGTGAGTTTAGAACCAAGATTTTGCTGGATGATACACTTACTTTTGAAAAAGTCAAAGAGGAACTGTGTTTGAGGGAACAGGCCTATGGTGAGACATTTGAACAGGCTCAATGCTATGTTTTGAAAGGGCATGATAGCAATGTAGCAAATACCAAGGAATTTGAACAACTCAAATCACAAATAAGGGAAGAAATGGACACTCAGATGACAGCTGAATTTACAGAGCTTTCTAAAACCATCATTAGAGATCTCAAGTGTGAGCTACAACGAACCCCACCCCGACCATCCCACTCTCCAGACTGGATCTCTTCATTGTCTAGACCTGTGGGGAAGGGCTTGCCTCGTATAAACTCCATAAACCGGTATGATGAGCGGGGTAATCCACTCTGTAATAAATGTAACCAGTCGGGCCACATTGCTCGCTTTTGTAATGGAAGACAAAGGTCGGCTTCTTTAAACTAGTGGACACCACTGTAGCGGCCCACACAGTGGGGTACCCAGAATTTAAGGGGCCTAAACCAGGAGTTGTAAATAAGCTGATCGGACAGGTACCAAATGTGGACTTGATGATTAAAAATGTCCCAGCTTGCTACATCTTAGACACGGGGTCTAATGTTTCATTCATGAAAAACAGTTTTCTTTCTGAGCCATTTTGCCAAAGAAGGAAATCAGTTGGAGGATGCAGGACACTGGCTTACACTAGAGGCCGTCAATGGACTGAACATTCCTTATTTGGGCTATGTGATCCTACCTGTTAAAGTAGGTGATGTTGAGCTGGAAGGTTGGGGTTTTCTGATTGTAAAAGATAACTGTCTTACTGACTCTAATGGGGTGGTTGGAATGAACATAATTTCACGCCTCTGGCAAAAAATGGACCAACACAGTGCGGTCTTTATGACCAATGACCCCTCCCAGCATCAGGCATGGACATGGCCTTCAAAATCTGTTCCAAACAGGCTCGGTTTGCAGATTCCAATGGGACAAATGGATATGTGAGGACAATCAACCGTCATCCTATACAGATCCCGGTCCTAAGTGAAGTTCTGCTGTGGGGACGGACCAAAGGAGGAATAGATGGAAAGGATTACCAGTGCTTGGTGGAACCACTTGAGGTGGGTGGACTTTTAATAGCTTGTTCCTTGTCAACTGTTGTGGACGAGTTTTAATAAAAATCAGAAACCCTTATAATTCACCAATGTATCTGTATAGACACCAGCTGTTAGCCAAGACTTGTGAAGTTAACTCTGCAGATATAATTCCTGAGAGTAACGTGTCCCTGACCCGTGTCAGTGCAAATACAGTAAGAGTGAGTACAGACAAAAGTAAAGTGTGTCTTGAGCTTGGTGTCTTCCCTAATGTGAATGATTCTGACTTGTGTGCAGAAGGTAAAGAGAGATTACAAGCCCTCCTCCACAAACACCGAGCTGTCTTTGCAACAAATGGTGAAGAATATGGTTGTACAACAACCGTACAGCATGTGATCCCAATAGCAGATGCAGCACCTATCAGAGAACGCTACCGCCAAATACCCCCACAAATGTATCAAGAGGTGAAGGCTCTGATTCAAGGTATGTTGGACTCTGAGATTGTGGTGCCCAGCACCAGTCCGTGGGCAGCTCCCATAGTGTTGGTGCGGAAGAAAGATGGGACTCTAAGATTTTGTGTGGATTACCGCAAACTGAATGCAGTGACCCATAGAGACGCTTACCCGCTCTCTCGTATGGAGGAGTCACTAGCCAGCTTGGGTAAGGCAAAGTTTTTCACCACATTGGATTTAGCCAGCGGGTACTGGCAAGTACAGGTCGCTCCAAACGACCAGGAAAAGACTGCTTTTGTGACACCAATGGGGTTGTATGAATTCACAAGAATGCCCTTTGGTTTGTCCAAAGCACCAGCTACTTTTCAAAGATTAATGCACACATGCCTTGGACACCAAAATTTGCAGTCGGTATTGATTTATTTGGATGATGTGATCATATACTCGCCAGATTTTGACTCTCACCTGGCTCATTCGGACTCTGTCTTAGAGAAGTTAGGGAAACATGGTCTGAAACTGAAACCAGACAAATGTTATTTTCTAAAGGAGGAGGTTCAATACCTTGGCCACCGAGTGTCTGCAGTGGGAATCTCCACTGACCCTGAAAAAGTAAAGTCTGTTAAAGAGTTGCCTATCCCTACAACAGCTAAACAGCTTCAATCATTTCTGGGTTTAGCTGGTTATTATCGCCGTTTTGTCAAAGATTTTGCCAAAATCGCTAGTCCACTTAACCGATTATTAACGGGAATAAGCCCAAAAAACTCTAAAAGCTCTGGACAGCAACCCCTTGCTACTTGGGATGAAACTTGCACATAAGCCTTTCACACCTTGAAAAATGCTCTTAAATCTGCACCAATTCTGGGGTATGCAGATTTTAACTTACCTTTTGTCCTATATACAGATGCGAGCAGCCGGGGTTTGGGTGCGATTCTTTGTCAAATACAGGATGGAAAGGAGAGGGTGATTGCATTCGCAAGCAGAACACTTAGCCCCTCAGAGAGGAATGACAAGAACTACAGCTCTTTTAAACTGGAGTTCTTAGCTTTAACCTGGGCTATGACAAAGAAGGTTGCTGAATATTTACATTGTTCTTCTTTTATTGTGTACACGGATAATAATCCCCTTGTGCATTTGACTTCAGCAAAGCTTGGCAGCCTAGAGCAGAGATGGGCTGCACATTTGGCCAGCTTCCAGTTTGAGATAAAGTATAAACCAGGGCGCACTAACCAAAGTGCAGATGTTTTGTCTCGTTTTCTCCCAGAGGAACCTGCACAAGCTGGTCATTGGGGCCCTGAGAAGACACAAGCACTACTGCGCCATAGGTTCTTTTGGACAAATATGCTCAAAGATGTTACTAACTGGTGTGCTGAATGCCAGCCATGTCTGCTACGCAAAGCACCCAACCAAACTCGAGCCCCTCTCATCCCAATACAGTCAAATGCCCCCATGGAATTGCTTTCTTTGGATTTCCTTTCAATTGGACACCCTGAGGATATTTATCATAATGTGCTGGTGATGGTGGACCACTTCACGAAGTTTGCCTGGGCAGCCTCCACGAAGGATCAAACTGCGTCCACTACAGCTAAGGTATTGTGGAGCAAAATCATTCAACAGTTTGGAGTGCCAAAACGTTTGTTGTCAGACCAGGGGCCCAACTTTGAGTCAAACCTAATAGGAGAACTGTGTAAATTGTATGGCATGTCAAAAAGCCATACAACACCTTATCATCCTTCAGGAAACGGAGCCTGTGAGAGACTTAACCGTACGCTCCTTGGGTTGTTGGGCACCCATGGCGAGGAGAGAAGAAACTGGCATGAGCATCTACCTGAAATGCTGCAAGTATATAACAATTATTCCCACAGTACAACAGGATATACCCCACATTATTTGATGTTTGGGAGACATGGATTCCTTCCTAGGATCGCCTTTTAGGCCTAGCCGGAAGTGTTGGTTGCACATCTGTGGAGAACTGGGTGACCTGTCATCAAAGGCGTCTCCACTTTGCTATGGAAAGTGCAAGACGACTCAAGGACTCTGAGATGGCTCAACAAAAAGCTTACTTTGACCGGACTTCTTCCCCATCCCTACTTCAACCTGGCCAAAAGGCACTTTTACAGGACATGAGGGCAGAAGGACGGGGAAAACTTGCGAACAAGTGGGAAGAAAAGCCTTACCTGGTAGTCAGACAACCAGATTCTAACTTGCCGGTCTATGTGATTAAACGGGATGGAGGTGACCTGGAGAAAGTTATGCATGGAAACCTGTTGATTCCAAGCCATCCCATGATCATGATCAGGTGACTAGGCTCCAGCAGGGAGGGTCCCAGCCGTGTCCTCCATGGGTTGGGTTCTGGGCCCCTGTAGGTCTGGACACTAGAGGGAGCTCTCGGCCAACTGATCCTCCAACTGGTCCAGAGGTTGCAGATCCAAGACAACGAGAGGTGTACCACCTCAGCGCTATAGAGCCTACCGCTTCGGCCAAGGCTAAGGCCCGTCCCTCCAGGAGGCTCACCACATTGCTGATTTTATTTTGGTCAGTAACAAGAGTGGGGTTTTAAAGAAAATATATTGGTTACTGTAAATAACCTTCAGTTTTGACAAGTTCTGTCATTGGGTTTAAGCTTTATTATCCATGATCAGCTGTTAAGGAAGCAGTTTTTATTTTGAAATTTGTGCTCTTATTTCGATACGACGGTGCAGCAAAACGGATGAAGGAAAACGAGGTAAAATACAGAGAAACTGTACATAACGATGACTTTATGATCATCAAAGACATATTTAGCTCCCGGCTGACAGTAGGCACGAGACATTTAATACTCCTTCATGGTTTATAAAGTTTCGTTTGTCTACGGTATAGCAGTGGTAAATCTAGAACTTTAAATGCTGCCTAATTATGTTTTGTCATATGGCTAGCGTAAATCATATTGTATGAGCAAATAAGTAACTTAATGTTTGTTTTATTCTTTTCCATAGCTCTTACGATGTATTCACATGGTTCATCCTTTTACTGTGAAAAATTTCTTCAATAAACATTGTGAAACATCAGTGCGAGCGACCATCATTCAGCCAGGGATGCAACAGTTAAAATTAGGAATTTTCCAAGCTGAAGGTGTGCTACATGCCATATGGGGGAGAGTCAATAAAGGACATATAGAGGGCTATTACTTTTAGTCCATTTGTGAGTCAAAGACATATAGCAGGTCAAGCAACCCTTGGAGGCATGTACTGAACCCGGCCCAGATTCCTCCTCCTAGGCAAAGCCTACAGGTCCCCTCCATGTACACCTGGGCAGTTCACCAAGCCACAGAAAGAGGATTAGCGTTCACTATAAGTTGACTATACACAAAAGGGTAAAGCAAAGGTAGAATGTTTCACCAAATGTGTATTTGCCCGGACAGTTCACCAAGCCACACAGAGAGACAAACGATTGTAAATTGTCTCCTTGGGTAGTATTTCCTGAACTAATTGATGACATCTGATTGGCCCACACAGACACTCTCACAGCAAACCAGAGCAAAAGGGTCCATTTGCAACTCTACAATATGGCAGAGGCAATTTACCTACAGTACAGCAAAAAACAAACGGGGAAATAGCTGTTTCAGTCTGGGCCCCAAGAGTCCGGAACAACCAGGCAATCATTCAACTGATTCAGCACTCACTCTTTGAAGATGCTTTGAAGTACCAGAGAGTTTTTTTATTAATTTTATTGCTGTACAGTATGTTAGGATGGGTGAGCCTCAGGACAAACAAACAAAATAACATATTTCTGATAATTTAAGTGGTTATTTATTATCATTTATGCACTGGGCCCAAAAAGACAAGCTGTACAGCGCTCATCGGGTCATGCTTACTTCTTTGATTGCGGTCTAATGGGAATCTGTAACACAAAATGAAACGTGATAGCCTACATTGACTGGACTAAATCTTTTAGATAATAAGATTTTTTACGAAGCTTTCATGTCTGACAAAACAAAACAAAAAATATTTTGCTTGTTTTTATAATCATTCTCACTACCCACAATTATTTCTTCCACTTGTAAAATTAAATAAACTGCTGTGGTCGCTGAAAAATTCCGGAATGTTTCTTGTTAGTCGTGTGATAACTGTTGTTGATGAACTCCTTGTTTCACTTTCACATTATTAACAAAGACATGCTTCAGCTGTATGAAATAGCCTTTTATTTCATGTAGCTTTTATTTCTATTTATGCTAGCTACTAATTAGCAACAAACCATAATCCCAGCAAATGTGTGAATTTAAATAAATAAATAAACAAACAAACAAAACGCCAGTTTATGAGAAAAATGAAATATTTACTCTCTTCGGGTAGCCTACTCCGGCTTCCTTCTACAGTCCCGAGACAAGCCTATTAAGGCATGCAAATGGATTATTTTAAATTCCCCCTACAAGTGGCTACAATTGTCTCTGTAGCGCTGCAATAGGCCAAACCTCTCGCCTTCAAATTGGTGAGTTAGGTTTGACAAACCATCAATTAGAAAAAGCGATACAGAACATGACTATGAAAAATGACAACTAATTTAGATAAAGTTTTGCAGTCTCACTTCTTTCAAATTTACAATGCGTCACATTTGAGTGACCAAATGTTATCTTTTAGGCTTTATGTCCTTTTTTGAGAGCTAGAAAACAGCTCTGAAAAACGCCCTGGAATTGCTCTATCTCAGGCTCAGATGTGTTCACTTTGGATTTGTGTTGCGCTTCACTCCCCACTCGCTTATTATTCTTCTCAACTTCAGACAACAAGCAACAGGAAAGGAAGAGAGAGGAAGGAGTCTCGACGCAGAGAATTAGCATATGCCATGACCCTGTCCCGTCCACTCGGGTTTACGAGATAACATGGACGCATCATAACCTTTTGTTGCTCCGCAGTTTTGCACCAATACTTTAATGAGGTTAACTGAAGACGAATCATGTTTTACACCGATTGTTTTGATGGCTTTGGGAAGAAGCTGTTCTAGGGGCCTCAGCCTATGCTAAAAAAATGCAGAAAACGTTAAGCATAAATGTAAATTCGCGTAGGAATCAAGAAAGGGAAAAAAACAAACAATTTTCACCTTGATGCATGGGAGGCTCAGTGCATGACATCCAAAGAAGGATGCTGCAGTTTACATCAGTTCTGCAATAAAACATAGCTTTCCCCCCCCCTGTTTTGGTGATCTTTGTGTAGGGTTTAAAAAAACAGTATTACGCTGCTTCATAAACAAAAACACAAGGACTTTTAGTCAAAATATAGCATACTGAAAGTGGACTGGATGCAATAGATTTTTTTTAAAAACACGCAGGCCATTAAATCTAAAATTATACTGATAGAAGAATCTAATCAATTTTTTTAACAAGTGGTTATTTGTGACAACATAAATTTTGTAGAAAACAAAAAAAGCCAAAAGATTGGTGTACTGTATGTCTCTTCATCATACTACCTTGAATGTGGACACAATTATATCCAATGCATGGAGTGTCTTTTTCTCAGACTCAAATCAGGTCACCATAACTTATATAGGCTTAGATAATAAAAAAAACATTTGAATTATGTCTGGTCCTATTGTTATTTTCACTCCAGTTAGCAAAAATAACATTTATACAATACATTATTTCTTTAAACTTATGAGAACTTGTTTTTAAAGCCATAAAAAAACAAAACAAAACAAACAAAAAAACATGTTATGCTGGTATAGCCGCATGTTTCGATCAAGGTTATCTAACGAGAATTACGAAGAGGAAGGAGATGATTTACTCTAAGAGTCTTGGCAACAAACACGGAGTGACACCCATCTAGCTATATAAAGTGCATATCGGCTGCAAGAGACAGTGGATTCTGGCAGCAGCTGGAAGTCCAAGTGAAGTCAGAGAGACATCAGAGGACTGGAGCAATATCTTTTGCGGAGGTAAATCAAATGATAACATTTCTATTTCTTGTGTGATTTGCGTGTTTCTGTGTCATGACATTAAATGGATTTTAAATGTTTTACGTTAATGTGGGTTGTGTAAAGGCTATTTGGTCAATTTGTCTTAAAGTCTAAAGAGTTAATTGCGGTTACATTACTTTCTTTTGGCAGAGATGATTCGGTTTCTGTGCCTGCTGGCTGTAGGCCTTACAGTGTGCTTACAATGTCAGGTGGATGCAAGTGAGTAGTCTATATTGTTGGATTTATTAATTCCTTTAGCCAAATTAAAATCTAAACAGCCATTTTCTCTAGTTCCAAAATTAATGCTTTCTCAAGGATTGATTATGATGGCTGGAATTATGCCAAAATATTTGTAAAACCCTCAGACTGTGATGCACATGAATCACAAAATTTACCACGGTTACACCAGTATTAAAACTGAACTAAGGCATACTTTAACATGACTAATTGATTTGCTTCCAGAGTCTCGTTTGAGCAGGAGTTTGATTGAAAAGGCGGTGAATGAGGCCAAGGCCAATGTGGATGCCGCTTACACATACTCCAGGCAGGAGTAAGTGCAACAATTTGCTAAACAGATTTACTTTTATGGTTTTTTTAAACTGGGCTCAAGATTTAAACAATGAAGATAATTTCAAGTCCCCTTTGCGCAAAACAGGAGCCTTGCGCGCGTGCAGAGGAACGCAGCAAGCCCTGCGGACGTACTGCGTCTGTTGAAGCAGCCTGCTGGACAGTCCCGTCAAGCCGTGCGCGCTGCAGACTACATGGCCAATGCGCTGAGTATCATCAAGAGGTCACTGGAGAGACGCCACAGGCGCTCCATTAACGCCACAGGTAGCCTACCTGTCTTTGAACTCTTTTTCCCCAATTATAATTATCATTTCTTTTGAAAATGGATTGTATTCAACTTAAAAACGAACTGTCATTTTCTATTCCAATTAGATCTGGTGTCTGATGAGGATCTGGAAGTCCTTGAGAGACTGACAGGATGCTCTGCCCAACGCAAACCCCCTTCCTGCAACACCACACCCAATTTGAACACGTTTCGTACTGCAGGGAGCGTCTGTAACAACCGGTAAGGAAACTTTTATTGACTCGTTCCCTCAATTCATGTAGCCTACAGCTATAAATAACAAGAATGACAAATGCACAAACTTTATTTAGAGAAAAACAATGAGCATATTTGTAGGCTATTAGGCTAGCTAATGAGCAGTAATTTTGGACTCGGCTTTGTACTCTGTTGCACAAAAATAAAGATGATGTTTTGTGTAAAAAACAGTTTTGTTTCTACTGTTCATAGTGAAAACACGCGGTGGGGGTCCTCCAACATTCCTTTCACCCGCTGGCTGCCTGCTGAATACGAAGACCACATTTCCACTCCTAAAGGCTGGACCTCTGAGCTGAGAGTCAATCGTCACCTTCTGCCCTTGGTATGCGCTTC
>JBBBVT010058817.1:0-10413 GCA_037177035.1 Craterocephalus eyresii | reverse complement strand
AAGTCTTATCTGTAAAAGAAAACTTAGATTTCCAGGTCCAATTTTTCCATGTGTGCTGCTGGAAAGCTGAGATTTATCAGTGCCTGATCTGTTTAACTACACCTGACCAAACGGGTTAGTCAGGTGGCTGATTTCATGGTCAAACAAAACGCATTACGCTCCACTCCACTCGCTGAAACCACAGACAGCTTGTGCAGAGAAGTTAACCAAAGCTTTGTTTACAGAGATCATCATGAGGGCATGAGAAATGCCAAAACATGGGCAGAGAATAAAACATGCATGCCCCTCAAGATCATCATTAGACTCAGAGGATCCTTTAATTATATAACAGTGTAATGCACCAGTGATTTGAATGAGCCCATTCAGAAGTATTCATACAATTTAACCAACGTGCCTCCTTAGGAGTACAAGAATAAGAAAAGTAAGTTATTCCAAAAATGTTTGTTTACAAGTCAAAATTTTAAATCAACTCAATGTGTGGCCATTCTTCTCTGATCCCTTCAGTCTATGAGACGTTTGTTTCTACTCACTGAAGGTTGGACCATTCCCTGTATAAAAGCCATAGAGTGCATAAAATTACAACAAGAATATAAAAGACAAGCTCTTGTCTTGAAAGGATACAGAATAGAAACAGTTGGAATAATCTGTCATTCTAGTGAGGTGAACGCATTTCCTAAAGTTTAAATGCATTTGAGAAATAAGGTTTAAAGACAAAATCTTACCAAACAAACAAACTTTGTATCAAATCTACAGAACTTGAAAGAAGTTTCTCAAGTCTTCGCCCCGTTCGAATTTCATTTTTATTTTGAGCACTTTGATGTTAAAAACTGAGTCAATAGGAAGTTGCGTTAGAAGTATTTTATATGCTCGGCACCATTCTTTAACTTTAGCAGCTCCACCAAGCATTTAAAAAAAGGTTTCCCCTGCACCCATCCACACTTGTGGCGCAAATTCAGGGTTCGCATGGAGATGGGGATCAGCCTGCTGACCTTACAATGATCAAGCAAATTGTTTTTCTGCCACAGCAATCACTTATGTGCATTGGAATGCTAGGTTTTTAAACATTGATCATCCAGAGTGGACCTTAAAATTACTTTCAGTCACAGTCAGCCATCACCAGCTTAGCTGAAAGTGCCTTTTTGTAAAGGTCTGGGTGAGATGATCTGGAATGAGCCGGCAGACGACCAGATGAGTGGATCGTCCCCTCTTCAAGGTGAAACTTTAACCAGTTCCTTTGTCATGTGTGCTATGCTTAATATGTGCATTTTTTTACAATGATCAATAGCCTACTACTCAGAAATATTAATCATTTTAATTTTTTACTATTACCTTCACACAGTGTAATTAAAGTAGGCTGTCACTGAGCCTCCCGTGTCTAAATAGTTACAAATAAATAATCCCAAAACCTCAGTTTACTATGTAAACTGACATTCACACACAATTATAAGCCACCAGTGCTGTACTTTTCTCTTTCCTACTGTCATCCAAATATTTGATCCAGCAGTCACAACAGGACTCCATTATTCATATCATGATGGTACAACCAGATAAACACACTGATTAAGTCAGTTTTCTCATCAGCTTTTAACCAAACGGTCCTCATTGGCAAAGTTTTTGCAGCTGAGTTGGACCAGGACAGATGTGGACACTAGGCAGTGTGAACAGACTACTTTAGCTGTAGTCTAAAGTAGTCTACACATACAATTAACTCATGTTTCATCTATGAAAGAAGGAAATCCCATAAATACCACCATATTTCCAAGAATAACCAGTAGCCTTCATGTTTGGGCTGATGAGAGATGTAACAGCAACAAAGTTACATTAACAAAAGAATAACGTTTAGACAACACATAGGTCCGGGCTCATCATTACAGCTACATAAAAGACACCATGAAGAATCTCAACTAGAGCTCATCATATTATGTTTAAATAAAAATTAGCACCATAACACACCAGCCGTCTTTCTGTCACTCATCCATTTAACAGTGCATTCACATGATGCGGCAGCTCAACTGTCTTCCCTCTTCAGCTTTCTTTTTCCAAGTTCATTTTCTCAACCACATTTTCCTGCGTCTCACCTTTTTCCTTCTGCCGCAGCCTCGCTCCTGTTGATCATTAAAAACATTTTCATTTTGACTCGTCGCCATTAGGTGTGACAACTGTCAAGCACAAATGATTTTGTGCATCGGTGTGGCTGGCAGGTCCACCTGCACTATGATTATGTTACTTTTTGCTTTAAAAAGCAGGCATCTTCGGGCCTGACTGGCCTGTGGGCCTGTGGGCCGGTCAGGCCCGAAGCATCCGTTTAACTGCCTGAAGACTGAGCCGCAAGTGTGTACATGCTTTGATTGGATTGCAGTTTTGGCACAGCTCCTAGACACATCTTTTTTACATTTTGTCCTTTTGTGGAAAAGATAAACATTGACTTACTCTGAGCAAGAGGTTGAACAAAAACTCAATTAAAAATCTTTGTCAGTCTGAAGTAGCACAGAAAAGGAATAAGCCCCGCAGTATAGAGAGCAAATGACCGGCACTACAGATCTGTATACTCACATTTTCAATGACGAAGCCTTGTCTGATTAATAAAAGCACATAAAAATAATATTGAAAATAATAATGAAACAAATAATAAGTACCCATATCTTTCATGGAAACGGAAAGATAAAAGAACATATTGGAGGAAGACATTCAGTCTTGATGTGATGCTGCTCTAAGTCTGAATCAGTTCTGAACTGTTGCAACATGGACACCAACAACAGTACCACAACTCTTTTTCTTCTGTCTCTTCTTTTGAGAAGCACAGAGCAGTCAATGTGTGTGACAAAAAGCTAAAAAATAAAAAATAAAGTTTGTCATGCTTCCTTGCATTTATGACAGTGGTGTTGGAGCATGTGTGTGAACGACTGCAGCAGAAACACACTGAACCGTTATTGTTAAAGTTTGTAATGTTACATTTGCACAAGAAAGAATTGTGATGATAGGGTTTGGGAATTGTACGACATCTCAGCTGTATGCTGATGCAAAACTGAAAATTAAAGCTCTGAGGGTTAAGGATAACAAGTAATATTTCAGCTCTTTAAGCACTGTTTAAGTCATTTGATTTCCAGTGAAGCTCATTAATGGGACGCCTTCTGTCAATTAAAAATACGACAACTGACGCTTTTATTCCTGCTGGTGACAACCATTCAATCATCATTTCTGTTTGAAAGTCTATCTAGAACAAAAATTGGTGAACGGTGTATCGAGCCTTCCAAGGGAAACTAACTATGGGCATCCAATATCCCTGTTGCTATAGCAACATGTGTCACTGTGACACAGTACGAAGACACTTCTGGCCTCAAGAGTAAAGCCAGGAAAAATGAAGCACACACAGGATGAGTTAGAGAACAGGAAAAGATGAGACTTTTATACAGTATTATCATCCTGAGGTGGGATCCACAGCATCCCCTTTTGTTTTTAATATAAGTTATTATTAAAATTACAAAAAAACTCAGATTTTTGATGGTTAAATGGTCTTTAAAAAAGAGCTGATGTGAATGTATCTTATAACAAAATAACCAAGAATAGTGATGGCGTGTTACATTACCCATGACAACTCAGAATAATCATCAGGCAGCTAACAATTTTAATTAAAGAAGAAAAAAATCCCACAACACACCCTGGTTTACACCCTGGACATTTACTAAAAATAAAGTGCCAATCATCCAGCCGGTGTTGCAGCTCATTTAGTATTTTTTTTAACATAACATTTATGTACCCAACTGTGTAAAGACACACTATTATATCAGTAAACGATTAATGTAGAGAACTATAGATTGTGATGTAATAAAACTGATCTAAATTAAAACTCAGGGTTGATTAAGACTGGATCTTTGTCAAAAATCGAATATTTGGTTTATATCACCTCTTATACACAAACCTCTTATTGTTCTGTAAGGCACAATTATATCAAAATTCTGTTTACGTTAGCAGCAGTTTTTTGTTGGGATAAACACATTTCCCAAAAACATCTGCTAAATGGCGTTTTAGTGCAAGCCAGCCACCAGTGGGCATAATTACACTCAGCCAGTACTCATCCAAACAAACTGACCCACATTCACACCGTTTTGTCGGCCACAAGTCAGTTCTTCTAACTTAAAATGAACATCCCTTCATTGCAGGTGCAGTTTACACAGTTGCGAGTGGAAAACGAAAGTAAATACAGGGGCAGATGTGTTACGTGTATGTAGGTGTGTGGGTGCAGATGGGAGTTCAACTTATGCAGTTTAAAGTCCACTTACTGCAATAATTTATAATCATTTGCAAAACCTGTTCATCTGAACAGTGACTGAGGCTGATTCAGCCCAAATTAGAATTACAAAAAGGCTGACCTGCTGATCATCAGGTCTTGCTTAACCACACCTTGTAACATTGTAACATGTAACATTGACATTAGGCTTTTTAGTTTATATTAAAAAAGACTTTAAGTTGATGAATAAATTCCTCTGAGTGGCAGATGACCACATTTTCTTTCTGACTAAAATTTGTTATTTAGGATCAGAAGGTAAACATAGGATTCAATCCTGACATGTAGCTGAAAACAAGAACTCAAGAAAAAGGCAGCTACCTCTGCAGGTAATTTCCACATCAGGAGTATCTGCTAATAGTAGTTTATTTGCAAAGAAACAAGGTCTATGAACACACATCTGCTATCTGTGTTAGGATGCATTGAAAACAATACAAACACTAATCAAATTAAGATAAAAAAATGAAGATCTGCAAAATGTTTTGGTACACCGGCTAAAAATTCAGTTTTCTCCTTAGAGTGCATTCATATTTATATTGAAATCATCTATTCCATCACAAAGACTCAGCTCTTGCCTCTTTTGTCCAGTGAATTGTTTGTACATGAACAATTATAGGCACAAGCAAAATACTGGAGAAATGCTTGTTGAATTAATTTAATCAGTTTTTCTATACCCCTATTACTCCATCCAGTTCAAGGTAAGAAATTCTTACTTTCTGTGTTAGGTTGCCAGATGTTAAATAAAAAGGTAGGTAGGGCGACACATTTGAGCAGGCTACATTTTAAGAATTTGCAATTCAAAAGTCCAGATCCCTTTCTTCCAAAAAATTAATTTGCCATGCCATTTTGCTGCGTAGTGCACCTACTCTCTGCTCTATCACATCCATACCAGATCGCTATCTTTCCTTGTTCAAAATGTACGGCTGGAAAATCCACATACATACACATATATATATATTTATATATATATATACACAAAACAATCCTATTTCTGACTTTTCCAGTTACGTAATTATAGATTTTCTGGGAGCAGAAGTTTTGAGATTGCAGGAGATGTGTCTGAGTGCAGGAAAAGGACCGAGCCTGCGCACAGGAAATCTGCAACACTAAACTTTAGAGGATGAGCAGAGTTTTGAAACGAAGAATGATATATTTGAGAGCAAGAGAGAACTTTTAGTGTGTTAGAGCACAGTTTTGAGAGAGATAGAGAGCATAATATTTGAGCATGAAAAAAAAGAAATCTTGCTCTCAAATCAAAACAATTCTGGTTTTAATTGTAGATAAGAAAACACTCCCATCAACAGCTGGGATGCAAGATTCACTTATAACAGTTTCAGGTGTTTATAAGGGAGGACTTAAAGCAACACGTTTGCTGACAGAGTGCAGGAATTCAGCTGCTCTGTGCAATGGAAACTAGTAGGGAAATGGAGTTGCTGGATATTGGCAGGGACACTTCCCAATAACCAGTTCTGTGCCCCTTCAGTATGTCAAGACAAAAACTTGATATACAAAGCCATGATCAACAGAACTAGGTAAAAAGTTGATCAGTAAATGATTAAGGGTTGTAAATGTTGACAATGAAACACAACCAACCATTTCAATCTGAGACTACATGTGATTCTGTAAATGGTGGAAATTTGATATTCTGTTCATTTGCATTCATGGATTTTGTGTTTTTCCAAACTGTCACGTTCTTTAATGTTTCTACAGAAAATAAATTTGCTGTACTAACTTGAATTCAAGAGGGCATCAATATTAGCTTCCTGAGCAGGTCCCAGTTCTAATGGAGGCTTGCTTACAGAGAACTTTCATCCATGCAGCAACTATGGCAAAAGAGGAATGCGGGAATTATGTCTTTGCTCTGTATTTTCCTGAGGGGAATGTATCTGTTGACCATTCAGTCACTGAACCCTTAATTAATGTTCCTGCATTCTGCACATCATGTCGGTCTCTGGGTTTTGTTGGACTTTTTAGTCTCTGTGGTTGCTGTTTATTATTGTACTTACTTCCCCTTGTGTGTTGATTCATGCTTGTCAACTCACCTAAGCTCTGGCTCCTGTTGTCACAGCCTCTCGGCCCTCCTGAGCTCCATCTCCTGGACTGATTGGTCGTGGTCGCCAGCCACCTTGGTTTAATTGGTTAACTCCCTTCACCTGTTTCTTGTTGTCCTCAGTGTATTTCTCTATCATGGCTCCCCGTTGTGTATCTCAAGTGTTTCTGTAGCAGGTCTTTCGTCTGCCTCCTGCCTTGTTTGCCTGTAATTGGGTCCTCATATCGCATCCCCTGACACATATTTCTTTTTTTTAAAAATACAGACCATGGAGAAACTTTTAATTTAAAATCAGATCTAAAGATTATTGTTTTAGTTTTTTTATTCTGGCAGTGGCAACAGCACAGTGATTTGCATATACTAAACACTTTTAGGATGCTTACGGTGTACTTTAAATTGCCTGGGTCACTGACATCCTGAGGCGGTACCCCCTGTGTTGAACTGGTTGATTCTGGTTCCAGGTTTAGGACTTACTTTTCCAAAGATCAACGACAGTAGAATAATTCTTAATCAGCTTAAATCATTCATGGGGTTCTTTCCTGGTACCTGTAGTTATTTTTACACTGAAGTCATGAATAATGTTTGTAATTATGACAGAAGACAAACAGGATAGGTCCCAGGAAAAGTGTAGGGAAAGAACAGCAAGTTGTTGAGCTGTGGCCAATATCTAGACATGCAAGTTCCTCCATCTGCTGTAACTTTGATTGTCAGCGTCTGTTACGATTATAGATCCAACTAGAGCCTGTGGTTCTGCACAGAATTAACAAAGTCAGCAGTCGGGTGGAGTTGACATCCATAATGGTGACATGGAAGAAATAACTGTTTAATCAATCCAGACCAGTGCTGTTAAATTACAATTAATGTTTTTACTCCTCTTGAATGGCATCCATCAATCCTGCATAAGCCAATGAGGATTAGACAAAACAATGCAAGAGTAAATAAATAAAAGTGCAGGACCAGCCTGAGCAAAAAATAGTCACAACAAACTCAAAATGCAAAGTTCCACAACAATAAGGAAACCTTAGAGAGATGATTAAACTCAGATGATAACCCTTTGACTAATCCAAAAACAGAAAAAAAAGTTGCAGAAAAGGGATGATGATAATGAAATGAGGGTCACACATCAGAAAAACAGTCATTAACAAAAAAATTTACATTGTCTTAAGGAAAAAGCCAATTCAGGAAAAACATTCTTTGAGAAACATAAATAAATGTGCTTTTTACAATGTGTGTGACTGTGCAAACTATTCCACAAAGTGTTTCTACAGTTCATCTCGTAGATGTGAGTCCTGCAGCCAGCGCCTGTACACAGCCACAGGATCTTTATTCCAGTGCTTGTGGAAGGAGATGGCCTGCTGTAAGGAGAGCAGTTGCTCCGAGTAATCATCTGGTTGTGCCTAAAATATGAAAAACAAGCAGTTAGTCTGTGTGTGTCCTGATGCTCGTGTTTTGATTGATGTTCATTAGACGGCGAGGGTTGCAAACTATTTAACCATAACTGGATCATGCGCATTTCATTAATACTGCTCTGGTGGCCTCTTAATTCATCAGAATGTTGATTCTGTCTGTCCACGTGTGTCACATTTTAGACATTACCCTTTTTATGGAATGAAATGACGTATTTTTTACCATCTGCTTCCTCTAATGTTTCTCCATCATTTAGATTATGTCTTTGAAAATTGAGGATTTTGTCTTTGAAAATCTGATCCGTCCTTGAGGAAGGATTGGACGTTTTCTCCAGGGCCCTCGTTTATCTGAAACTATCCCAAATCCCATCCGATGAATGAAATGTAAAATGGTCCTAAGTACAGAAAAAAATCTGGATTTATCAAACAAGACCAGTCATACACATGTAAGTTATCAGCTGCTGATAATTCCCACATGTTCCAAATGACCTGCCCTTGTATGGTCACTTGAATCTGAACACACTGATTTAGCACAGAAACAATACATCCCTTTAGAGTCAGGTAGAAATCACACAGTGTCTCCTCAAAGTTTAGACGTATCTGAAGCTGGAGGACAGAGTCCGTAATGTTTTTTTTTTTTTTTTTTGTCCTGAAGCTCTTTGGTTGACCTCGGTTAGTTTGAAATGTTTTGTATAGAAGAAGCAGACAAGATTTGACATAACTTGCAGACAGTTTTCTAACCTTATAGCAACACTGCTTTCATATATCATAGTTTCAGAGAGGCAAATAAAGAATGTCTGAAGAATGCAATTTCCCTTTTAAACTTAAATTTTTCCTTCTTTTTTTCTTTTCGGCATATCTCATCCACATTGCCATACCAATATTATTAGAAGACTTTTAATGAACTTGTGTTGTGTATGTGTTGTTTACTACCTGATGAAAAAGTGGGCTGTGAGTGACGGACACACCGAGGGAGGTGAAGCACCTGCCCAGCACCATGTCGTCAGGGGCGTCATCGCTGTAGCAGCTACAGCCACTGGAGACCAGTCTGGACACTGCTGCCCTACTGAACACCATGCTAAGCACACACACACACACAACTAATTACCATACAATAAAATGTCACAGTTACTGTTACAAGTGTCTTCCATTCTCACACGTCATTTCCTATTTTAACTTTTTACTGCTTTCCTGTAACTTTATTGTCAGGTTATGTGTTTTCCACAGAGGTGTCCTCATAACTTCCATCTGCTGTTACCTGATGGTTTGTCCAATTTACATTCGTGTATTCCCCCTGTGTGTCTTGTAGCTTTCTCTGAGACTGATTTTGCCTTCATTTTGTTCTGGCATATTGTTTTCTAGCCACGCCAGCCTTTGTTTATTTGCAGCCGCTGGAGCATTTATTAAATGTTTACTTATTTTTCCGAGTCTCTGCCCACCTGCAAAACTCTTAAGAAACTCCTCTGTAATATCCAAGAATCTAAACAAAGCACTGAACATCTAAATTTTAGCCTCTTTAAAACATTTGTAGAAACTCTAGGCACAAACTATATTTCGGCTAACAGAAAAACTCCAATATTCTAAATGATCTGTTTGACGTTATACATTTGATTATACCGTGCATCAAAGAAAAAGGGTCCATAGTTGAATAGACTTCATTTAATTTGTCAATAAAGCTGCAATGGGAATCTAAAGGAAAAGGCCACAGACTGTAAAACGCAGCCCTGCATCAGTGGCGTTGTTATGTAATGCCACATTGATGCAAAAAGCTTGCAGCAGGGCTGTGATTTGCATTGTTTTGCATAACTGAAGTTTTACATTAAACTGGGTGATGAGGCTCAAAGCGAAGCTAACTTTTATTGCTTTCAGCATTAAATACACTACAAGAAGTTTGTCATTGTTTTAAATCATAAATAAATTCAAGCTCTCCTAAACGATTTCTCCTTCCTTAATATTGTTCCATTCATTAGATATGAAAACTCAGATAAAACTGAATATTTTTCAGATTCAGACTTGATCTGAACATATAATTTCAATGAGAATAGCCATGTAGCTTGAACTGACTAACAGGTAAAACTGGTGCAGTTTATACAATGGTTGTTTAGGTTAAATAACACCATTACCTCTACAATCAAAGTAATAATATATTAAAAACAATTTCTCTCTAAATATATACATGAACAACACAACACTCTTTTCATGCCTTACCCTCCTCCTCCTGTGATGTAGCTGTATCCTTTCTGAGCCAAGCCATAGCCATATCTCTCCCCCAGGCACACAGCTTCCTTTGGGTCATAGCAGCGCAGCAGCCGCCTCAACCGGGGTAAACTAGATTTGGACAGATCAGCACATGCATCTCAAAAATATCCCCCAAAATTAATAGCTATCCCTTTATGTGACTTTTAAGGTCTTCTTTCAATTATTTTCAGTTTCTCCGACCTTTGTGTTAAACAGAATGAGATCACTTGCAGCTATCAGTCATTCACGCTTTCATGAAGCTTAACAGACTTATAATTAGATAAAAGCCTAAAACATCTGAGTGGGCGTACATACAAATGTTTAATGAATGACAGCATGACAGTAGACATATACATACCCTAGATAGATAGATAGATAGATAGATAGATAGATAGATAGATAGATAGATAGATAGATAGATAGATAGATAGATA
>JBBBVT010058816.1:0-10416 GCA_037177035.1 Craterocephalus eyresii | reverse complement strand
AACAACCAGAAGAAGCTTCTAGCTGTGAAGAGAAGACATTTCACAGTTTTCAAGGTCTCCCTGGGAGTGATGTACTTCCTGATACTGGCTGCAGTCATAATACGCTGTGAGGATTTCTAGTTTTATATTCTGAATGTATAGATGGAGGCACTTAGAATGACGTTTCTGAGCAAATTTACAGCTGGTGGAAACCTCCACAGAAAAGATCTGGTAATAAATCCTTCATGGAAATGATGAGCCATGCATGAAGCAGCAGGTGGCTTCATCTACAGTATTTTTCATTATTGGATTCTTTTTAAGAATATTTTTACATCTTCATCTGCTTTTGTTAAGTTCCTGCTGACAAGTTAGAAAAAGAGCACGCTTCAGTATAGAAAAAAAACTCTCGTAGAACCCAGGGTGTAAACAACAAGCATGGTCGGCAGACTACTCACTGATATGTTATTTACGCAACTATTTGCTCAGAGAAATCCACCAAATACAAAATGGATCTGGACCAAGTCATGGAGGTGTTGATGTTTGCAGTTTGCTACAGGAGCTGGAGGTGAGCTAATTAATTACTTTTAGGAAACGTGGTTCATCAGCTGACCATCAAGTTATCCACGTGACCTTTGTGACATGGAGCATTATCCTGCTTGAAGTAGCCATCAGAAGATGGTACACTGTGCTCATAGAGGGATGAATATGGTCAGCAACAATACTCAGGCAGGCTGTTCTGTTCAAGACATGGTAAATCAGGAATTCTGCACATATTGGCAAGAACCAGTGGTTATCCAGTGGTTAGAACTCACCAGCTATTATTCTGTTAACACTATGCTTGGATACACTTTATTTGTTTGCTTATGGCAATTCTGACACCTTAATTTTAAAGTGTGAAGCATTTCTGTTTACTGTCAGCTGTCATGGAACATCACATTTCCCCATTAATTCTAAGTATTGTTAAACTCTTTGAGCTTACTTTATTTGTACTTCATTTGACTTGTAAAGCAGCTGCTGGTCTGTTTGGTTTTTTATTAGTCAAAAATAAGCACTATTACTAAACACTTCCACTGCATCTCCTGTTGAAAATTGATGATAATCAAAGTCTTTAGCATTTTCCTTTGTGATTTTGTTTCTGAGTGAGCACTGACTCAATATTCTGGTTTCTGAAACTTTTAGAATTCCCGGTTTTACATGTGTGAGCAGACAGTTACTCATGTAATTGATAGCTGCAATCAATTAGAATATTTCCCTCCAAAATAACGCTGCATGGAGAGCATCATGGTGTAGAGTAAATATGCACCATTTTCCACTTCTTCCTGTATCAATGGCAACCATGGTACCAGAAGGTGGAAAATAAACCATCTGGGCCGATATCAGTTGTTTTGCTTGTGCTTTGGTGTAGTGGAAATGGGAAATGGAGCCGAAGTTGTGCCGTACTCATCCTCGCTTCCCTTTTCGACCAGAGCCCTTAAAACACTTTGGATGAAGGTGCAGAATCTGGACTGGTGGGAACTGGTTGTAATGAATGGTGAAATTTTTCTTAGAGCCAGGGGTGGAAATGAGCACTTCCCACAAAGTTTACTGGGACAAGGTTGTAAAGGTAAATGTTTGTTTACCATTTAAAACCAGAGTCCTTACGAATAGAACATCCAGAACATAATTTGATATTCCTTTCAGTGGATATAATCCGACAAGCGTTTACAAGACCAAAGATTTGGGTTGGAAAAAGATTAACTCGGGGTAATATCCGGGTTTTTAAAATCCGGAATATGGACACATTCGGGTTTCTGCCGGTGTTTACATGGCCGTGTGCAACTGGGTTATTGCTCATATTCTGGTTATGAAAGGCTTATTGTCTGCATGTAACGCAGTCACTGTATGTAGTCATGTGTATACAGAGCAAACAGGAGTGGGCTCAGTATACAGCCATGTGGTGTGCCTTTGATCAGTGTGAGGGGGAGGAGAGAGGGGGGCTCAGCTTCACATGCTGTGGTCTGTTTAAAAGAAGTAATTAATCCAGGCACAGAGAGAAGGAGGGATGTTCAGATTCAGCAGTTTCTGTGGTAAGATGTGTGGTGTGATGGTGCTGAAGGCTGATCTATAATTAAAGAGGGACTAGCATGCAGAATCTGACTATTTTTAGCCTTTTGACACGTTATTCCCTCCCCAAAAACATGCCACAGTAGTTGCTTTTGCTTGTTCATGCATGCATGTGTTGCCTTAACATGAAAAGCGCTTAATAAATAAAATTTGATTTGATTTGAGAAATCCCGTAATTCCTGGTGGAAGCCACCGAGACGAGTCAAATCGGCTGCTACTGCATTGCACCTTATATTCTGCAAAGCTCCTCTCCCTCCTTTGCTGAGCCCAGCTCCAGCCGAGCACTCCTTACTCTGCCCCCCTCTCAGCCACCAGAATGTGCTGAAGAGACATGTTGGAAAGGGTTGGAGCATCCTAAAGACACCGAGGTGAATTTTCATGGTCTCATGTGCAGAAACAGTGTAAGTTACATTTCTTTTGAGTTCTTTTTACCTTATACAGCATTTTCAAAACAACTGAAGGTAACACAGATATTGCTATAAAAGGGCTGTTTGAGCCTGAAAATCACATGATACCCCTCTTTAACAAAGAAGACTATTACGTAGTTACCAAGGTGGCTCAGTATGGTCTGAAAGTGATAGTAATAGTAAATGAACTGTACTTGTATAGCACTTTTCAAGTCACACGACTAGTCAAAGCATTTTGACGCTATGTCACATTCACCCATTCACACAGCACTTATATTGACACAGTGAATGATCTTTACAAATAGACAGGAGGCAAGATGGGATTCGGTGTCTTCCACAAAGACACTTCAACATGTAGTCAGGGCAATTGAACCGCTGACCAACTAGTTGGCCAGCGGCCGCTATTCCACCTGAGCTACAGCCGTGTTCTTAGTGGAAGGGTTGTGCTTTGGTTGTGCTTGTAGGCAAAGTGATGGAAGTCAATGCTGCTGAGAAACAGGTCTTGATATGCAAGTGGACCACCCCGCCGAAGCATTTAATCATGCTGATGTTGGTGTCTAGAGGATGGAGATGACAGTGATGTTGGGTTTTATCATACAGGGCAGATTATTGTAATGTAGGTTGTCTATTACTGGAAGTTTGTGGGCAGTTTGTCTTTTACAACTTGTACAAAGCAGGATTTCTTTCACTTGGCAGTACATCTCTGATTGTATATTCAGACCAAAAGCGGCAAGGACGCCAGAAGTTAGTACATTTCCAAATAGAACCAGGCGTCTTGAGCGGCCCACACTTCTACCAATGTCAGCCACGTGTCCAGGGCAGCCAAAGCGGCACCAGTTTAGAAGTTTAAATCAAATCAAATCAAACTTTATTTCTATAGCACCTTTCATACAGGAAGTCTCTGAAAGTGCTTTACATCACAAAAACAAACGTTAGCACGAGATGAAAACAAGTTCAAAACAAAGGTCATTCGGTCACACATTTATCATCATATACACAACACACACATTCACACACATACACACACTCACAACAGAAAATCATCAAGTCACTCCTCTTTTTATAAAAATAAGCGATCTGCTAGTGTCTGTCTCTTCAACTGAAACAATTATGTAAGACATCATTCAAGCTAAATATATAAACTCAGTTAACTTTATGGTAATGATTTATGATGCGGTTCAGCGGCAATCAGCAGCAGCCAATCAGAGTAGAGCACTGAGCAGGCTCCAAAGAACACGACATGTAACTTTGGTTCCTAGAACACATTTGTTCCGTCATGGATGCCAAGATGCTAATAACCTGTTCTGGCTCATCCATCCTTGATGATGTGCATCTTTTTGGCTACCGGGGCCAAAATAAAAATAAATGTTGGGTGCTGGCGTGAATTTGAGCACCAAGACATCCCAACCACCTTGGCGACACTGACTACGACATGTTGCTGTGCTCATACACACACTATATGTTGGCAGCAGTGTGATACGAGTCACTGGTTGCCAGGTAAAGGACAAAATGTGCAAGCGCTCTGATGGGAAGATGGGACAGCAATAGTTGGTCCTCTGCGTGGCAACTAGCGTCCCCCTTTCACCAGTAAGCCGTCAAACTAGCGGATGTCCAACCTGAAGTGCTGCTGGAACCGCTCTCTGTCCAACCGCAGCTCCAGCACCAACCCATGAAATTCACAGGCTCTTCATGATGCATGAGAATCCATGAGTCTATCTGATTTTGATGGTTTAACGCAAGTATTCATAGTCATGAGGACCATGTTAATGATACAATGAAAGCAATTACGAGTGGGAATTAATTTAATTTCCTAACCGCCTCACCAAATTTTCCCCGTCCTTAAAAAAAAAAGAAAATAGAAAAGAAAAAAAAACTTAAAAAAATTATTGTGTTTTCCTGCTCTGGGGTATTTTCTTTAGGTTCATAGACACACGGGTGCCAATGCGCGAAAGAGTTTTCTTTTTTCTGTCTGTCTCTGTCTATATAATGAGCACATAGAACATCAGGCAGCTCTACTGATTTTTCCGCTTTTATTGTTGTAATCATCTTTGTCCTTTGTCCTTCAGTACACTTGAAAACAAACCTGGAGAGAAAGCTGGAGAGCCTAAGTAGAAATCACAGCCTGTTACTGGATGTAACTAAAGGTGAGTATAGACCAAAAAAACAAACAAAACTCAGCAGGGAACATATGTGACCTGACTGTTTGAAAATAAAACTGTTTTGTTACTGTGACAATTAATTTCCCTAATGACATTTTTGAGAAACCAGAATACCTGTTTTTTGGGAAACCAGGGAAATTTTGGGAAACCAGAATAAGAGAGACATTAACAATCCTACAAATATCACCAAGTATGTTCAGTATTATTATTGTTCATTTTGATTAAAGGGACTTAAGGCAAGATTTGTGAGAAACTACACATCCATTTCCCGTTTATTTCAATGCTAATGAGTCATAAACCATTAAAAACCCAAAATAACAAGGCCATCTGCATATCTGTCTGTTGCCTTGAACAGGCTGTGTGCTAGCCTACATAATGCGCTGCAGTTCGGCGTCTGAATTTCCCACGCAGTCATTGGGATGTGACATAAATTGACGCTGTATGCACGTTGCTGACAGCTCTTGAACAGGAAGAACATGGCTGCCGCAGACTCACATTCAAACACTGAAATGATACTTAAATCTCTTTTATGTCAGAGTGTAAAATTTTGGGAATCTTGGAAACCTTTAAACAGCTTGGAGTTCTTTTTTTGGCAAAAGCTCAATTTGCAAATTTTAAAGTCTGTTGTGTTTTTCAAAGTATGACAAACTCAAAAAGTCCAATAAGGATTTAAAATTAAAGAATGGAATATAATTGACAAGCAACCACTGGACCACTGGACCACCCTGCTCACATCCTGGAAGATAAAAACAGAACTTCAAAACCAGTGTCCATGCAGATTGGTTACAAACTGGAAGAACTGCTTAATTATCGATGGTATATTGTCTATCCAATAAAGAACAAAAATGTATATGGAGCTTTCCTCAGTTATGCCTGGACAATACATTTTTGGTCTCACGGAAAGGCCAGATAGAAGCTACAAAGATGGACATGGTTTACATCAATGCTTTTCATCAGACAACCTTCATTCTACATGTGATATACCTGTTTGTGAAAATGGAAGTTCTTGATTTACAAGTTCAAAATAACGTTTTACTGTTCTATCAATGATTTTAAAGATATGGCGATCAACAACACTCTGCTACAGAGCAGATATGACATCTTGAATCAAAATCACAGCAAGTTAATAGAAGACATGAATAAGCTGAAGAACAAGATTGAAGGTGAGTGATAGCCGAAATCTAACTGAAAACCGTATTGAACATACTTTGTTAAATGTTTTATACGGTTCATAATCCTGTTCATATAAGATAAAAAGAAAATCAATTCTAAACCAGTTCCGATGTTATTTGGTCACAGTTTACAGGAACTGCTGCCCATGCACTGATGATATAAAGAAAAAATACATGTATGTCTAAGACCTTTCCTTTTCCTTACTTTAATTTGCTACAGTTACAGTTTACTTGTTACAGTTTAGGTCAGGTTTACTCTTTGGTCTGCTCTGATGGGACCGAGGTCCACTACCAGGGACAGATAGTATGAACACTACCCCGGGACCACTAGGGACCAAAGACGGAGACTTTGGTCATCCTGAAGCGCAGGGTCTCAGTTCACTTGCTTATGGCCTAACCAGTAAACCAAAAACATTTTTAATTAAAACTGCAATAAATCATGAGGAAGAAGGGAGTGATAGAGAGTTTTGTTTGGATAGGAAGAAAAATAAAGGCAGCAGAGTGTGTTCAGAAAAAGATGTTGTGCACACCATAGAAACCCCCGACCAGAGTCCTGCATGGGTCAGATTTACAGCCCTGGACCAGTGAACCACTAAAAAAATCCAACCTGTTAATATATTAAAATCTGGACCTGTAGCAATGATGCAACCTACTAACCTTGACCCGACCGCATGTTCACGCGTTAAATGGGCTCTTTGTAGGGTTAAATGGAATCAGGTGCTGTGGCGACCACGAAAGGGAAAAGCAGGAAAGAAAGAAGTTGGAAATAGACCCTCTCCCTCCCTGTGTTGTGTTACTTTTCTTAATTTGTTCACGTGTTTGTTTGGGCATAGCCACAAAATAATAACCTAAAGAAGAAATACAACAATGAAAATTTTAAAAAACTTTCATCCGCCGGCACTTAATAAATATCTGCCAGCTCCAGTTATATCTAATTTACAAAACTCCAACCCGGTTTTCTTCTTCCTGCTCTTCATGACTGGTCAGGATGTTTAGGGGAGCAGATGCTATCATCTACACAGCAGCAGTGATGGTTTCCAGGTGGTTTGATTCGCTGCCGTGAAGTACAGTTTGAACACAAATCAAAGGAAAGTGTGAAAACTTGAATCTCTCATAGATCAGACAGAGTCCTCGACACTCCTGGTGTGAATGTCCCCTGAGACTTTAAGTGCATTCATAGTTGAACGATGAGTTCAGAGTCTGTCATCTGTCTTAATTAAACAGTGTCAGCTGTTACTGGTATTTCACACACTGACTGGGAAATAGAAAACCCCCCAGTCACATGTAACTTCAGCAGAAAGAGTTACTACAACAGCACAACTACACTGTTTAGGAGTTGATGACTTTACTTTTTTCAATGACGGGACAATTTAGGACCAGAAATATTTAGATTCCTTCACTTGAGATGGAAAATAATGATTAACATGGATTCATTTGTTATTTATCAGATAAACTACGTAATACTCATAAGATGCTTGTTTGTTTTTTATTAGAAGCTCAAATTAAGGAGAACAAACATCACTGAATGTTAGAAGATTCTGATTCATCCAGGTCATGATAGCCAATGTTGGTTGAATCAAGTTAACTGGACTGGTTTAGTTTTTTCTCTCATCCAGAAGAGCTTCCTCAGTTCTGATGGAGATAAAGGGAGATTTTACTAAAGTACCTTGTGAAACCACTGGGTTGATGTTGTTTCTGGAGAGGAGAGGTCCCTGTCCTGTAGGAGACGATTACTTATAATCTCTGCTTCTTACTGGACTGAACTGTCCACATAACAGAGGACAGGAGGCTGTAGACTGGAGGACCTCTATTCTTTTGAACAGGAGCTGGGAGTAATAAGAACTTTCAGTATGGGACAACATTCCCACCAACACAGAAGTCCAGGAGAAAGAGAAGAAACTCCTCTTATGATGTTATCCTCACAGACTGTGGCTACCTGGACTGGATCTTTATTAAAACTGCAACAGCACCGACACAGTGAGAGAGGATGAGCAGAAAAAGGAAAGTGTTGTCATCCCTGATGTGGCTGCAACATCTGAGACACTCAGGAGGATTTTTAACAAGCAGCAAATATTCCTGTTTTTCAGCCCCACCATCAGACAGAAACTAGTTCATCCTCAGGACCCGACTCCACACTCTTAAAACCAAGCTGGTGCAGCAGGTCAGTGCAGTGAGGACTGCAATGAGCTCTATAATGAGGAAAACAAGCAGCCAGCAGTCAGACGGCTCAACACAAGAGAGCCACCTCATCAGACCAGGACTCAGATATTTTCCTTCATTTCATGAGAAAAGACAGACCTGTGAGGACCAGCATGATAAAATCCTGGACAGAGAAGACAAGTGGTTTGAGCAGAGAGAGAAAGAGGACATCTATGTCAGAGTAGAGAAAGCTTCACTAAACAGAGGAGGAGGACTGAGACATCACTTCTCCCCACCTACAGCAGCAGCTTTCAGCCATGCCACAGACAATGATGACACTGGTTCACATTCATGAGAAACTCCTGACAATGGTTGCTATAGCAACGCCTCAGGGTGTAGACTCACTGTTTAAGTTAAATCTTCATCAGAAGTGAAGAAGCTCTTCTGGATGAGGCAAAATGTTTTAGAGAAACTGAACCAAGTCCAGCTGACTTGACTCAACCTACATTGGATCCAGTTACTGAATACTGCTGCAGCACTTCCTGGAGAGGAGGAATAGGGAGACAATTCACACTTTACTAAGTTTCTGGACTCATCTTAAGAAGAAATAAACTTACTGGACCATGTAGAAATGTAGAGCATCATGTTCTTCTGCATTACATGACACTGTATTATATCACATGACAGTGAGACAGAGAGGATGAAAACACACTGCACTACAGCAGCAGCCATGTTTTTACTTTGCTACTTCATTATTTTTCTGCTCATCTTTACTGTGTTGCATCGTTGGCAGAGCATGTAGAGATCTGGCTCTGTTCCACTACTGAGACCTCATCTCACCTTTGTGAACTTCCTGCTGTTTGAAATGAAATCTGACAGATGTGATGCATTTCTGACACAGATGTGAGATACACGTTTCTGTTAGCATGTCAGCTATCTACTACATGTTAAATAATAGAGGGAACAACATGGCGTTCACCAGCATTCAGCTACAGATCAGATATGAAATACTGAGTAAAATCACAGGCAGGTAAAACAAGATTAAAGTTAACAGGATGAAATTTAACATGAAAACATCACTAATATAAAACTGAAAACTAACATTGATTACATTTTTCCTCATGCTTCTTCTATGTGAATATTTTTGTGAAGGACCAGTTTGTAGAAATAAGATGGAAAAATGAGTTAAAGTATTTATGGTGTAAACATCCTGAAAGTTTGATTGAGTTAATGTGTTTAACAACATAAAACTGATTCTGAAATACTTGTTTGATATTCAGGTAAATGTCCTGATGGATGGAAAAGATTTGGATGCAGCTGTTACTTTAAATCCACTGAGTGGAAATCCTGGTCAGAAAGCAGGAGAGACTGTCAGGATAAAGCAGCTGATCTGGTGATCATAAACAGCAAAGAGGAACAGGTGGGTGTGTTTTAATGTGTCTGTGATCTCTGATGTAACTGATGTGTTACTTTAGTCCTGATCTGCTGTCAGTATGTGAGCTGCTTCCTGTCTTCATCCTGATGGATTTCAAATGGTTTCAGTCCTAAAATCATGGATCACCTGAACAATCAGATCCATTTACTTGATTTACTTCATGAACTCTCACTCATTTCAGAGTCTGAATATATGTTACCTCTCAGCATGTTACAGCTTTGATTTATTCAATTATGGTATACTTGCTTTTGGAAGAAAAAAACACGAAGTAAAAATGTGATTTATTTAGCAGAACAAAGTTGAGATCAGCAGGAGGGGAAAAGAATCAGAGCAGAACGAATCAGAAACAGACTGAAAATGAGTGAAAACTGTAGGAAACTAGAAGATGAGAAAGTCAGTAGTTTTAATTTTAACATGTTTTCCAATAAAGACAAAAAAGTTATTCATTAAAACTTTGTTTCTTTTTGTTATTGCAGAATGAAAGAAAGTTTTTTTCTTTCAGACATCATCACACTGATGCAGCAGACAAATATTTTTATTTTTTCTTAAATCTACCTTTTTTATGCCAACCAGGACTTTGTCAGTAATCTTGGCAGATTGTTCTGGATTGGTCTTGCATGGAGAGGAAATGGATGGAAATGGGTGGATGGATCATCACTGACAGAATGGTAAGAAATTCTTTTCTTAACAATGTTGATCTATATCACTGTTCAGAGCCGTAAAATGTAGAATTTTATCATTTTCTACTGATAAATATGATAAATTAGAAGATTATATTAATTTGCCTCAGGTTTCTATCAGAATGAACAGCTACTTGAACTTTCAGCTCCAGTCCAGTCAGAAGAACTACTGGACAAAAAAATACCTTCCAACACTTCAGGTTTTGTTTTCTATATCAGTATAAAGGGAGACGTTAATATGACCAATGAGTTAAATTTCACTAAAACCTTCCTCCAAGCCGAGTGAAAACTACAACAAACATGTCTACAACTAACAAAGTATTTTACTCCATTTAATGAGTG
>JBBBVT010058815.1:0-10420 GCA_037177035.1 Craterocephalus eyresii | reverse complement strand
AATGGTTGTTCAGCTTTCATGTTACATATTTATTTTTAAAGAAATCTAATAAAAGAATAAAAAGATCCCTAGAAAACCATACATTTTTCGACTTTTCTGCATTTTTTTCTGCATTTTTCCTCGTATGTTTCAGAAAGCCACGGTGGACTTTGTTCTCCATCAAATGCTGAGAAAAATCGTAAAAAATCATCATAATCACCACATTAAGTATCATCACAACATACTTATCAAAGTAGTTTTCTCTTTCTCAATGAACAGTTTAATAATTCATAATGTGGGATGTTGCCAAAAAAGAACCCGTAAAAGTTCTGACAGGTGTCACCGTCAGCTTTGAAGCAACTCTCTTCATCCTCATTCCACTCATACAAATGGAAAACAAGAACAGGATCTAAGCCTTAACTTCCAGCCCATAACAGATTTAAATGAATTGTTCACTGCATTGATTGACAGGCTTTGTCATCGCTGAGCTTCTGACGTGTTTGTCGAAACTCTGCAACTTTCTGTCCCACAGTAAGAAAATATATATATATCTTTTTATCTTGATTTTGTTAAGACAGTAACTCATGAACATGACAGTTACATGTAAGCTGCCACTCAGTCAGTAACTATCTAAAACAAATATAAACCATTAACAATGAAATGTCTGTTTAAAAAAAAGAGAAAAGTGAATCGGAGCATCAAAAAATCAGTTGTTAAAAATGAGGACATTTTTAACACTCCTATAATTCATGCCAATGTTAACCTGACCAGGTTATGTCAGGTAATTTGACAATGTTATCTCCCATGTTTACATATGCTCACAATTCAATATTGGGTTTCAAAAAGTTTAAAGTAATGATTAAAATATTAAATGAAAATCTTTCAGTGTTCATTCAATTTTTTTGTATTCTTATACTTAAATATATACTTAAATCAATACTCCACCCTCAGAATTATGTGCCATCATTTGTTTACTCACCCTCATGCTGATTAACTCTCCAGAATACTTTTGATATTCATCATGTAGCCGGAGAAATGGGGAGGTTTTCGTTTTGCCTTACTTCGGCTACAAAGATGTTAAATAGAGCCCGGTGGAAAAAGTCAACAAAAACATGTCAATATTCCTCCATACTGCCAAAGTGTTCCAACGTGTAGCATGAGGGTGCGTAAACAAATGAAAGCACATCATTCTGAGGGCGGAGTGTCCCTTTAATGGTTTATGGCAGGGCTGTTTAAAGACACCTGAATCAAATTAGATGGATCTTACAAATTAGTAAGTTCTGGGCATTTTATTAGAGTGTTGCATCAAAGATACATGTAAACCTGCTGGATTGCGGCGCTTGTAGAGTTAGGATGAATTAGACCATAATTGTGCAATAAAGTGTGGCTTAAAGTGAAACACGTCATAAAATGTACAGAGGATCAAGTCTTTGTTATGTGATTGGTTCATTCTTCATAGATGAACAGTTAAAGAATACATTTTCATATCAGTTAAATATATGACTAATAAAATAAAACACACCAATGCTTATTCAAGTTCATTCATTTATTTTCTTGCCAGACAGTTTGTGATATGCAGGTTCTTCTTGGAAAATTTGAATATCCTGAAAAAGTTAAAGCATTTCTGTAACTTAACTTCAAACATGAAATGCACATTTATAGACAGTATGCAAATCAATATATTTCAGCTTTTATGTGTTTATATTTTGCTGATTAGGATTTGCAGCTTCAGAAAACCTCAATTAAAAAACTCAGAGAGTTAGGATATTGCTTAAAATAATAATAATAATGATTTTAATTTAAAAAATGTCAGACGTCTGAAAGTAAATCTTACATCTGTGTTTAGTACATAAAATGTTTGACCTTTTATCTTGAATTGCCTGAATAAAACAACTTTTCAAGCATATTCAAATTTTTCCGATTAGTACCTGTATTTCTTTGAGAACAGCTACATTGAACTTCAATAGATTTTAAAGTAAACTAATTGATTGAATGAATAAAAGTTCACCTATTCTCTCCACACTTTCAGTATAAACTGAAATACAAATATAACACAAATCTTTTTGAATTCTGATTCCTTAAACATTTAATGGCAGAGCGGGCTAGCTTACTAACCTGCAGAATCTGAAGGTGGTCTTCAGTTTGCAGAAGTTCCCCCAGCTTTGCATGCTTTCTCTGCAGATCCTTGATTTCCGTGTGCAGTGTCTGAATAACTCTCTGGTCCCTCTCCTGTGATTCTCTGAGCTTTTCTCGCATGTTTGACTTCATTTCATCTCGAACCTCTTTTACTTTATCAATCAGAGTATTAAAAAACTTCCTGCTGTCTTCAATCTCTTTCTCTATTTTCACCTAGAAAGTGTGATAGTGGGTGCATCTAAGCATCAGATTGTACTTGGTACATTCAGCATGGATACTCACTTTGTTCATCTCTGTTGATCTTTTCTTGTCTGGATGCAATCGTTTGCTAAAATGTACAGTAACAAGATTAAGTTGTTTTTTTTTTAACTCAGTTCTCTCAAAACATCAGTTTAAGTTTAAAAGAAGAAAGCTCTTACTTTCTGCTGATACCTTTCCTGCTTAACTGGTACTATGCAGTGATCTTTGTGCTCCGTCTTGCAGCACTGCCGACAGACACACACTCCTTCATGCTTGCAGAAAAACTTCAGGATCCTTGCATGCTTGTAACAAAACCTTTCTTTCAGACTCTCCCCAGAATTATTGCGCTCGGGTCTCACCAGTGTGGAACTTTTCTGATGAGGCTCCGGGTGTGCTTCAAGCGTCTCTATTTTTCTCCTCTTTACTTGGACAAACTTTTCTGTGATGATAGTTCTTTTGAAGCACTCTGGTGTTAAGGAAAATCTTTCCTTACACGCCGGGCAGCTAAATAACTCTCTGTTGGTATAATGCTGAGTGTAGCAGGTGCTGCACAAGTTGTGACTACAGGCCGTGCTGACCAGATCGTTGAAGAGCTTCAGACAGATCGAACACTGGAAACGGTCCTCAGGCAGTGATGCAAAAGTGCCTGATGCTGACATGACTTCTGTAACAAAAAAATACAAGCTTTATTTCTTTTTTTGCCTGGATTTTTGCAACAAATGTAATCTGACATGAAAATAACTGCATCGTGGACACAACAGTGTGTGTGTTTGTGTATCTATTTTTAGTCTGTTTAGTGCACCAGTTCAGATCCGCCCAGTGAGTCATGCTCATATGAATGTGGTTGCTCCTTAAAATGTTGCATGTGATGTTAATTTTAAGAGGAAAAAGACCACATTTTTTTATTTCAAAATCTCACTTTAAAACCATTTTAACCTTTAAAGTTTTACACTTTTGTTGCATTGATTTATTTTTTTTTCTTATTGTTTTTACTTTCATTGCTATTTTAAGATTGCTATCTGAGGTGTGAGGTGCCTTGCAAATAATTATTATGATTGAAAATATGACACAATGACTCACCTGGATTTCTGGATTTCTGTAATTCTGTCGTATTCAGAATCCTGTCCCATGCATAGGATAATATGTTGCAGATGATGCACTGCAAACCTTGCAGAGTGTATCTCGTTTACAGGAAATGGATATAAATGACTGCTGAGAGACGGGACCAGCTCCTTTTATGTTGTGGGTGCGGTCATGTTAAGTACTTCTGCTGAAACGAAACTTAAGTGTGTGATCTTTTGTTGAAAAATAATTGTTGAAAAACACCAAGATATTTGAGCGTTTTATTTATTTTCTATAGTATAAAAAGAACACCAAAAGTCACCATGCAATTAGAACAGTTTCTCTTTTTTTTTTCTTAATGAATCTCATGGAGCCAGACAGACAGACATACAGACAGACAGACAGATGGACAGATAGATGCCGGTGTTATCTTTCAGAGCTTCTCAGCAGAAACAGTAGCTTGCATAAGGGTGATCAAGGTCATTAAAACAAGAATCACAAAAACAGTGAGCACTGTTCAATCAGTGAGCTGACCTGTTTGACACAAAAACAGTGAGTACTCTTCCGCTGAGCTTGATCAATAAGTGTGGTGACATGCTCAATCATTCTGCAGATTAAAAGTTAAAATATGGCAGTGGTTAAATATCATGATTCCTAACAGGATGCAATCATAAAACAATGACAGTTTATTACAGAGTGGCTGGAAGTGTTTTGTAATATCTAGAGTTGATAGGAAATCAGAAGAAGTTTTGTCATGAAAACTATTGTATTTAGCAATTGACAATAAGATTCATTGCTTTTTCCTATTCTAGATGCTGAAATATTTTCCATTAAAAGTTATAATTGCAAACACAGTGATGCAGTCCCTGAAGCATCACCTGAACACTAGGCATTAGCTTGTTCAAGAGTGGTAATAAGACGGAGGAGGGATTTTCGGGTGTTGATAGCCAAAGGTTCAGATTTCTTTGCCTTGTTGTCCAGGTAAAAGTATGGGAAAAGCTTTCCAGTGAAATGCTCGCCGCTGAAAGTGTAGAGATGCAGCTTTTCGTCTACATCATAGAAGGACACCCTGCCTTCTTCATAGTCTAAGTAAACGCCCACATGCCTCGGTCTGGGACAGAGGTGGAGAACTGTGTAGGGAGTACAGTTAACCTCATAACCAAACCCTGACTTTCCTATGGAAAAAAATAACAATTTTTTTTTGTTACTGTGACTTTCTTTGATCTGTCAACAGTTTCCATGGCAACACCAACATCCCAGTCATTTCTCAGGCCAACTTGGACCTCCCAGTAGTGTCGTCCAGACGTGAAGCCGTTGGTCCCAAAAACCATGGGTAATTCAAACCTCTGGGAATCCTCAAATGCTAGTCGAGTCCCAAATTCAGTCGCCATGAGGCAGGGACCAGCAGTGGAGGGGTCAAAGGTGACCGATTCTAAAATGAATATAGGTTAAGTTGAAGATATCAGTTATATTAAAGGAACAAATTTAAAGTACATTTCATTGGTTCTCTACTCACCTTTGTATTGTCTCATTCTTTTTAGTTCAGTATCAGAGGTGAAAGCACAACAAAGGGATTCCAGATTCATGACAGATAAAAAACAGATGCAAAGAAAAGTATAAACAGATGAAGCTGATATCTTACCTGTTTGTCAGAGTTTTCAGTTCTCTTTGAAAACTCTGCACCAGATGAAACTTTGCTGTCCTCATTGTCTGCATGCACAGGTCTGAGTAAACCTTGATCTCGGACCAGTCCTTGGTGTCTGAGATGGTCTTTAAAGTTTGCAAGGTCTGAAACAATTCATCATGTTTCTGAATGAAGGGTCTTTAAACCCAAACACGATCCATGTGGCTTGGACTTCTAGACTGGTGATATGGCGATGTGCAGTGAGGATGCTAAAGGCTGGAAGCAAAAGGAAAAAAGACTTTTATTTGTTTTAACATGACGTAAACTTTTTATTACATGGTAAGGAGCATTTCTTCATAAAATGCCTCTACTGGAGCTCCCTTCAGTATCATAAAGACAGATAGCATTGTTGTGCTACTCCTGTAGCTAACTGTAAGCTAACAGTCATCAGTTAAAGCTTCACAACATGGTCCTTATTCTTCAGATAATCTGAAAAAGCCTTTGATGAGCATTGGAACATCTTCAAGAATCATAAATCTAATTTCAGTTAAGCTATTTAAATCTTAGCATAACCCTTGAAGCCTGTAATCCTACAATGCATAATTAAAGGAGAATTTTGCTTTTTTTTTGTAAACCGGGGGTCTGTTTTTCATTTTTCCTTTCAAACATGATGGAGAAAGGAATTTTCAAGATAGTTCAAGTATTTAGCCTGGCAGGCATCTAGCGTAGCAATAGCAAACATAACAATCGCCAAATACGGATACTTTTGTTCATTTCTCCTCTGTAGTACGTTGTCGGACACTCGTTGAGACTATCAGAGCACTTCAGTGTGGGGAAAAAAGCACATTTTTAGGGTGAACTTACTCAGGAGCAGTTGCCCGATACTTATCATTAGCTGGGCTGCTAGCTGAATAATGGAGCTATCTTAAAATATCCTTTCTCCACCAATCACATGTATGAAAGAAAAAGATGACAACAGACTCCAGGTTAAAAAAAAAAGCTAAATACTTCTTTAAGCTAGCCAAAGAAATCATAGGCTTATAGGCTTGTTGTAATGCCAATAGTTAAGTTTCTTAAAAAGTATTAGAGTATTCTTACATTTAAACATTGTTTAAGACTCCTGTTTCCATTTTCACAGCTTTCCACATATTGTTCCTGGTTTCACTGGGAATTTAAAGCCTTGATTTTGGCAATTCACCTATTATTTCTGATTTTCTAATGAACAATAAAAGCTCTGTTACTGAGTTCATTCTGTTGAGGAAAGTCGTATTAATTGATTGGCTGGTAACTTAGATGGATTGTACCCACTGAAAACATATCGGTGCAACACCATAAAAATCTGATGACCAGTTTTTGTAACTTTCAGTGCTTCATGGAGCATATTTTTTTACTAAACTGAAATGAATGGACATGTATAAGAATAAGTCATCATGGGCAACTGATTTCCCCCTATGGGATAACGAAGTTTATCTATGGAGCTAATTTGATCACATTTGAATTTTTGTATACATCCTCATTTGCTGAAATAAATAATCTGATGAACTTTAAGAAATAAACCAATCGTACTAATTAACAAATTAATTTCTAATCAGTTCCACTGATGTCATTCATTCATCTGGCTGTAATGTACAGCATCATTGATTACAATCATTCTTTTGTATTAGACTTTTAGTAACATATCAGACCTCCTGACTAACCTGCAGAAGTTTTAGGTGGTCTTCATTTTGTGAAAGCTCCTCCAGCTGTGAGTACTTCCTCTGCAAATCTGCAATTTCTTCTCGTAGCGCTCGAATCATCTCCTGGTCCGTCTCCTAGGAACCTCTGAGCTTTTCATTGATGTCTGACTTCACTTTACTGTGAGTTTCTTTCACTTTCTCCATCATGGCATTGAAAAGTTTGTCACTGTCTTCCAGTTCTTTTTCTGTTTTCACCTTGATTAAATACATTCATGTTACTGGTAAGAGTTTACATCAAAGTGTAGATTTTTCCATGTGAAATTTGCCTGAATCCTTACTTTTCTCTTTTCGGATGAATCAGTAAATTCCTTAATCGTTTCCATCCGTTCTTCAATTTCTTCTCTTGTATGCATTCAATATTTTCCTATAATATCCAGTAAGAAAGTAGATGAGATTAAACCAGTCATTTTTCATACTTTCTCAGAAGTGAGTAAACAGACTGTAGGTTTAGTGAAAGAAACTGGTGTCTTACAATCTGCTGAGCCCCTTCCTCTTCAACAGATACAGTGTGGTGGTCTTTGTGCTCCGTATCACTGCACCGCAGACAGATGCACGCTTCTTCCCGCCAGCAGAAAAAGTCCAGGATCCTCGCATGTTTCTCACAAACCCTCTCTTCCAGATTCTCCACTGGATCGACCAGCTTGTGTCTCATCACGGAAGAGACTCTCAAGTGAGGCTCCAGGTGAGCTTCACAGTACGACGTCAGACACATCAGGCAGGATTTCCAGGCTTTCACCTGGAATTCACTGCACACATCGCACTTTACTTGCCAAGATGTGTCAGCACTTTCTGCCATTTCTGTTTTTCTCCTCTTTATTTGGACAGAAATGTCTGAGATAACTGTGTTTGTGGAGAGCTCCAACCAGAGCCGGTTCAGACCTATATGGGGCCCTAGGCAAAATTCTGGTCTGAATTTACATTCAGGACAAAATCATTTTTAATTAACTTTTAAGTGGAATCAGCAGTTGTTCCCAGCCCGTGACGCTAAAAAATCCACAAATATCAAATCTTGTAGGACTTTTATGCCGTAGTTTAATGCCCATAAGCTTATATTTTCAATGAATGGCTTGTCACGTTCCTAAAGAAAATACTTCCACGTTTGTACTCCTCCTTCTTTTGCGCCCTGTCATCCAGTTCGCACTGCATTATGGGACAGAGTCGGTCACGGAGGATACACCGCATGCATCCTTCTTTTTATGCCAAACGAAGTGCAGGTTTGGAGGGTGGATCAGGAGGCTTCATCTGATTGTTTTGTAATGGGATAGTCCTTGGCGCGCCCCTCTGACATATGCAGCCGACAAATCCGCACTTCAAAGCGCGTGGCCTTCTAAATGAGACACAGCCATAGAAGCTAGCAACATGCGCAGCCCAGCCTCGACCTCTCCAACTGAGAGAGGAGAGTTACTGTACCTGCTGTTATCTCGTTCCCCGACGTGTCGCTCCGCTTCATCTTCCACTTCGCCTTTCTAGCCTGATGTGCGGGCCATGTAGGACACATGCATGACGAGCGGACATTAGTGTATATGACTCAAAAACAGTCGGGGTAGCCCTGTGGAAAGGAGGAAAAAAAAATTCCTTATCAGCTGGTGGTAAAACCATGACTACAGTCAGTTGATAGTAGGGTTGAAGAGCATCACATTAGAGCCTCAGACAAGCAGTAATTATAATATCCTTTTCTTGTGCATTTCAGACACATCAGTAGCTGTGTAGGGTGAGTTACCATGACCAGACTCTTTTTTTCTTGATGCAATAAGCAGATGTGATGCAATCAGGCATTTTTCTGGTGTGAGACGATAGTGCGACCATCACACCACCCAGCAGCCTGTTACAGGTTTTAAGAAAGTTATTTACGTCAACTGCTTCAATGTAGATGGATTCAACTATGATTTTGCTTTCATAAAGAACACAGAAATTAGTTCTAAATAAAGAAAAAGATCAAACTATTTATCCATCCATCCATCCATTTTGTGTGTCGCTTAATCCAATTGGGTCGCAGGTGGGCCGGAGTCTATCCCAGCTGTTTACATGTGAGAGGCAGGGTACACCGTGGAGTACTAGTCTGTCGCAGAACCCAAACTATTTATATATTCCAAAATTATTAAAATCTGGGCTTCCTTCTCTTTAATTATTGCATATCTTAACAATAAACATGTTTAAATTTAATATTAAAAATAAACATTTCAGTCTGTGTGACGCAGCACACCACTCAGTGAGTCATGCTCATGTGAATGTGGTTGCACTACAAAATCCTGTTTTACACTCTGAAAGATGATGAGTTCAAAAAGGAAAAGAGCAGACTAACACAACTTTATTAATAACTCACCTGGATTTCTGTGATTCTTGGATTCTTGTCTCATGCAAAGTATCTCATGCTACAATAGAAGAATTTTAAACCCATGAGTGTGTTTCTTCCATGGAAAACAAATTACTGTTCAGAAACAGGAGCAGCTCCTTGTGTTTTATGGGTGTGGACATGTACCACACTATAGGCTACTTCTTCTGAAACGAAACTTAAAAGTGTTTAATCTCTGAGGCAAAAACAAAAGCAAAAAGATAGGAAGATATCATATATGATGATTTTTCAATTTATTGTTATACTTTTCTGTTACAACTTTTGATTTTTCCAGGATCAATCAAACCCATAAATGACATGCAACTATATCAGCCAAGAAAACGCCTTCCAACCTTTATGTGTTTATTTATAAATCTCTCACAGCTGTTATCAGTCATGCTCCTGTGTCTGTGAACTAAGTTGGAAGTGAGCTCTAACAACCTGTTAGTTTGCTTTTAGGGATGGAAACATGTACAAACAGCTGGCATCATGACAGCTCTTCTCACACTTTTTAAATAACATGTCACACCGTGTTTGACATGTTTAAAAATGAATATCCCATTTCTGTTCTCATATATTTCTTTAAAAACAGATGTCCCAGTTGCAGCAGGTGTTCTACAAAGCACAGGTTTTCAGGCTTGTTTCATAACTTATGGTTTATACACATTTTAAAATGGATTCCTTTTCCCATCATTGTACTGACAATTCTCCACAACAGCAAAACAAACACACCAATGAGAAATAAGACTGTTTCATTTATGTTTAGTTAAAGCCATCCCTTGTGGGGATGACGCAAGCTCTGCCCACATTTTATTTGGAATTTTAACTATGATTGATGATACAGATACCCCCAGGAGACATGGGTGATTTTTTTTTCCTTTGCATTCCCTCTCAATACTTTTGCGTTTGTGAAGGAATGCAAAAGTATTGCGTGATAACACAAAAGTATTGCGAGGGAACGCGCCCATGTCCCCTGGGGGGTTATGTAAAGATGAGTGCGCAGTCATTTTCCAGTCTCTCCAGTTACACAAAATCCTCACTTCATCTTGAGATCCTGAGGACTCTTGAAGAAGTTTCCACTTAGAATTCATCTCTATCTTTAATATTTGTTAAATATTTCTCCTCCATTGTGGGGATCAATTACATTAACTTTCAGACCTCTGGCCAACAGCACAGTGATCCGTGTCACTCCACAGCGCTACCAAGCATGTTGGATCACCTTGTTAAAGTCATAGGCCTCGATTTATTAACGCTTTGCGTGTACTAAAACAGGTGCAGACGGCTTTGCTCTGCTAAAATCGGCCCAAGCTT
>JBBBVT010058814.1:0-10423 GCA_037177035.1 Craterocephalus eyresii | reverse complement strand
CTGGTCCTGTTGTAAAACTACAGCACTTAGACTCTTCAAACCTGGACTCAAATGTTCTACACAGTCCAATCAGAAACTTGGTTTTTGTGAATCTATGGACTATGTAGAACATTTGAGTCCAGGTTTGAAGAGTCTAAGTGCTGTAGTTTCCTAACAGGACCAGGTCTAATGTGGTCCAGAAGCCAAAAATGTGAATTAATGGGGCTAATTTGCATTTTCATAAATAGAATAAAAGTTTTACAAATCAGAAACTTGGTTTTTATGAATCTATGGACTGTGTAGAACATTTGAGTCCAGGTTTGGATAGGATAGGTATTGTATTTTATTAATAGGACCATATTTAAAATGGGTTAAATGTCAATAATTCAGTAGAATTGCCCTTTACGCATTTGGCGAATCGGAAGCTGTGAATCGGAAGCTAACTTCAGCCTCGTATTCATGAGGAAAATATACACAGAGGTGCACATATCTGGTCCTCCAGAGCTGCTACCCTGCAACTTTTAGATGTTTTCCTTCTCCAACACACCTGAATCATACAAATTGCTTGTTACCAGGCCTGCAGAGCTAAATGGCATGCTGCACATGAGGTTAGTCACCCACTTGATTCAGGTCTGTTGGAGAAGGAATACATTTAAAAGCTGCAAGGTAGTAGCTCTGGAGGACCAGATATGTGCACCTCTGATTATATCCTACCATCGTGTTTCATTATTTCTTTATTGCAGATCTGTTCATAAAGTGACGGTTTTATAGTTTATTTTATTTGGCTTTCATGTTCGTGAAACAGCTGATGCGGCATCCTCCATTTTAGAAATTATGCTGGTTTTAAACTTTAGGATCTTCTTACTGACACAATTTGAACTGTAATATTAAACATAAGACAGTGAATGGGGATTGTGCCGCTTGTTACGTTAGCAAGACGTCATGCTAGCTTCTGCCCGCAACGCACTGTTGCTATATCAACCCGTCTAGCGACCATCGATACTCACTACCTTTCAAGATGCATTTTGGGACAATTTGAGTGTACTACTTTTTTCTCTCTGGACATCCAGACACAACAACAAAATCGCATGACTCCTATATTGGTCACTATGTAGGGAAGAGGGTTCACATTCTGACCCAGCTTTGTTATTACAAGTCTAAAGCGTCATCTGGTGGTTGCAGATGGTAACCATCACTTCTTGGTTCATGTCAGTCAGTATAAATTAACATTTATAATCATGTCAAATTATATATAAATAAGTCACATCTGACTAAAATTCACAAGACTGGCCAAGTATGAAATATAGTACGACTTATAGTCCAGAAAATATGGTGTGTTGTTAACACACAGACATAAAGATGAATGTACACCACAAAAAACCGAGGAGAGGAGAGGAGAGAAAAAGAGAGAGCAGAACTTGACCTGGGCCATAGTGTGACCAGACTGTGGTGTTGTGGTTAAGTCAGACAACATGTGAAGTGGGACGGGGTCTATGGTGGTCTTACCCGTCTCTGGTTCATCTTATAGGTTTTGGCAAAGTTAAAAACTTTTCCGGAGAATGGCATGATGGCTTTCAGGAAGGGTTGTCCATGGATCACAATCCTAGGAAAAAATAAATTACTAAAAGTGGATATTTTCTTTCTCTCCAATGAGTCATTTTTCTAACACACACACACACACACACACACACAAACACACACACACACACACAAACACACACACACACCTGTCATATGCACAGTTGGTCTTGTCGGTGACGGTGGTGTCCTCTCTATCTCCAATCAGCCAAGAGAAACTGGAGTTTGTATAAAGTCGGATGTTTTTCCGGTCATGTCGGGTAACGTATGCGCAGCCGGCGTGAAAATCCCCCAGGAACATCACATTCTGCACACACACAGACACACACACATTCTTGAAGGGTCCATGGGAGAGACACATTTTCTTGCACTTGAATGTTTGAAGCACAAACATCATTTAGAGCATCTCTGGCTACTTTTCAAGGCAAATTTTGGTTCCCATGGCAATAAGAAATCAACCTCAGGTGCTCAACACACCCTCTCCTAAAGCGTGTTTTTCAGTTTTGGAGGCAGGAAACGTGTGACTTCGCTCAGCAACTGCAGCAGGACAAACCTTCATTGTATGACAGTTTCAGCCAAAGCGAATGAACGAGAGTGGGAAATGATAAAAGAAACTTGATGTTCAGCTTCTCAGGACACTTTGATGAGTAACTAATGAAAAGTAGTTGCAACAGTGCTGCAGGACTTCATGGACATAAAAGATAGAGAAGAGATGAGTGGATCTTTGGGTTGTGTCTGACATTTTCTGATAAAACTGGCTGTTCAGTTTATTGAAACCAACCTGATCAATTCTTGTACTCTGAATACAATGTATGTGGTAGGCTGCAGGGGTAGAGCCTCATATTGGATCATGGCAGCATGCATGATGATGTTCTAGTTGTAACAAGTTTTTTAAGACTAACTGATCCAATGAGCAACTTTTCATTTCTTTAACAACCATGTGCAAAACACAGTAAGATGTTAATCTGTTGCAGATTATTGGCATCAATTAATTTCTGTAGTCACAGTAGTGGAATCAGGAAGTGTGTGTGTGTGGTAAGGTTCTGACTCAGGAGGACAGACTGGGCCGTTAAGATACGCCCTATAGTTGGCTGACTTCATGTCTTGCTCAAATTTCCTACTGTAAAGGACCAGTGCTTTACAGTTTCTGTAATGTAAGAAGTACACTACAGAAATGGCCAGGGTTTTTCTGTGATTTTTTTCCATTTTGTGTTTGCTCTCAATACTTTTGCATTACCATGGAATACTTATGCTTTCCCCTCCAAATAAAATGGTCGTCTAACAGACACTGATTACAGGTCTATGAGAGTATGTGCAGCCTTTTAACTGTTTTCCTCCGTTTCTTTGGGTGTTTTAGGTCTATATCTGTCCCGATAGCAACAACTCACATAAGCACATACACGTGCCATTATGCCCATGTTAGAGGAAGCATGTTCTTGTAAGGTAATGCTGTAGACTAATCACAAGTTCAGACGAAAGGTTCACTGTGATCCGAAATCCATCAGGTTGGCCACGCCCCATAAATAACACCCGCTAAATGAAATGTTACAGCCATCAGATGCCTCAGAGGAAGAGTGCAGACAAACTAGTCGAATAATGGGGAATACATTTTTTCTTTTGAGAAATCAAACGAAATTATACATAAGGTTGAATGTCATTATCATACCAACTCCTTTTTCCTAAAGTCAAGATTACTTAAATTTACAGATTTAGTAAAATTCAATACAGCACAAATAATGTTCTGAGCAAAAAATAATACATTACCAGGTAATATACAGAAAATGTTAAAGGATAGAGAAGGCGGATATAATTTAAGTGGTAACCTAAATCTAAAAATGTTGAATGTACGTACAACAAAAATAACTTTTTGTGTGTCCATATGTGGTGTAAGACTGTGGAATAGTTTAAGTGAGGAATTGAAACAATTAAGAGGCATAAGGTTATTTAAAATGATGTATAAACAAATTATATTTACACGTTACAAGAAGGAAGACGGTGAGTATTGACAAGATGGGTTTGGCGTTCTCTAATAATTTCACTCTTCAGATGTTATATTTGGAGTACAAAATTGATTATTTAAATAAGGATTGTTTTGCTGTTTTTTTAATTTATTTAGCGACGATAAGAATGGATTAACTGACCATAAAATTATATTTGGAGAGGGGGAGGGATTTTATAAGCGTTTGCTTCTGCCCACTCCTTTTAGGACTCATGTTTGGATTATTTGTTTTGATGTACTCATTTGGTGTCCCTTGTTTGTCAGGGTATGTCCTGTATTGTGTTTAGTATTGTCTGAAATAAATTTTCATTCATTCATTCATTCATTCATTCATTCATTCATGGTAGAAACTAGAATGATCAATTATAATGTGTTTTTGACACAAACAATAATGCTACAGTTCTTAGTAATAAACAGTAGCCTTCTGAGCAGTTATTGGTAATTTATTAAATAAATTTCCATTTTCATGACTCATCTTCCTGCTCAGCAGCTCCTCTTCATCGCTAATTGGATCAAAACCACATCATAATGCATAACATGGCTCACAGCACTTCTCTCTCAAAATGGATCATTTAGACTTTTTCTTAAATAAAGCATCTGCACTATAGTATGGTGCACTATATGCCACTTTTTGGTTCCTTTCATTGATGTGTTTTGAATCAGTCTGCCATTAGCAGATAGGGGCTGGCATAAAGGAGCCTAGTGTTTGTGAAATAAGTTACTGTTACCCATTAAGGGTATAAGTATGATAGTGTACTGTTACTTAGGAAGGTAATGGATGCGGGTGTGTATATAAAGAGAAGACATTGTTAGATCATCAGGTGTTTGGCACAGAAAGCTGAAACCCAGTTTGCTCACACTGTTGTTCCACTTTATGCTGACTTCCTCAAATACATCATAGAGCAGGTCAATCTCCTGGACAGCCTTCAGTGGATCAGTGTGGAGAGGAACCAAAATAAAATCCTTGATATCTGAAGAGCGGAAAGAAGAAGGGGAAAGCAGAAAAGGGGAGAAGTACATTTTTATTAAGATGGCACCTTTCAAGATCAAGTGTTTCACAATAAAACAGGAAACCAAACAGGAAACCTAAGCAGAAGCAAAGTTTAAAAGGTCCTTTTTATTCACCAACCTGTTTTGTTACTCTGGAACTGGACGACAAATGGTTCTCTGACGAAGGATTCTTTCTTGGTGTACTGATGCTGACCTGTCACAATCACTGTGTTTTTCCTATTGAGAGGAGGGGAGATGGAGAGAAGATCTCATTCAGTGTGCTTGCTAACCGCAGATCGAACATGGATCTGCCCGTATTCACAGAAACTAAAATCCTTAAAAATGATAACAGTTCCGACTTATTCTGTAATAAAGGCAACATGAATCCAAACATGTAGCAAAAATCTGGAAAACATCTATTTTAACACCAGTGCCAAAAAAGGCAGGTCCCCAAGAGGACAATGACTATCGGCCTGTTGCCATCACTTCAAATGTTTTTAAAGTTGATCCATCAGCGCCTTCATTTTTTGAGGAGACTCCGGCTATTTGGTGTCTGCAAAAAGATGATTTTTTTTATAGACCTACAATATAGTCCATCCTGCAGTATGGCATCACCAGGTGGTTTGGGAATCTGACAGGTAAATCTAAGACTCAAATTTACAATCTTATGAAAACAGCCGGGAAGATCATGGGATGCACTCCTGTCAGCCCCCAGGAGCTTTTTGATCAGACAGTCATTGCACAGGCAAAAAACATTTTATCCAACAGTTATCATGTTCTCCACATGGAATATACATTATTACAATCAGGGAGGAGGTACAGGGTTCCCATGTGTAAATACAATAGGTGTAAATATTCATTTATTCCACTATCCATAAAACTCATTAATGAGTGAAGATGACACACCAGTCAGAGTAAAGCCAGGTCTTGTATGTAGTGGTTTGTCTTTTTGCACACAAAGTTTTACTTAATCTTATTTATCATTAAATTGTCATTACTATCGGGTCTTAGAGTTTGTGTGTTGCAATTGTCTTGTATGTTTTTATTTATTTTTTTATTTTTATTGTGAATTATCGTTGTGTTGCCTTGTATTGTTTGTACTGTGCAGCAGTGCCCTTTTAACCAAGCCAAATTTCTCCCAAAAGGAGACAAATAAAGAATTCTTAAATCATATAATGAAAGTTAAGTACATTAACATTGGAAGCTCAGAAATAAAATAAAATCTTGTTTTTGTCATCTGACAGCAAGGATAAAGCGTTGTATTCCCATGATGCCACATCCCTAAGTAACAGAAACAGGTAGTCCACTTGCCTAATTGAAAACCAGAAAAATGTGTTGATAATCTCTGAAAATTTCCACTAGAAAGTTCCTTGTGGAGTCACAACAATGTGAGTGAGGATCCAAACCCTGTGTTCACACCGGACGCCGAAAAAATTGTACGCACGTACAAACTCAATGTTACAGCCGCTGGGGCGGCGCGTTTCGAGCGGATTTGCGGCGTGGAGCACCCCAATCGAGCAGTTTTTCCGCGCGAATGACGCAGATTTTCCGCTGGAATGAGGCGCATTTTCCGCACGAATAAGGCGTTTTCCGCCTCTCCGTTCGAGTTGAAAAATTTGAACGAGCGGTTTGTAAGCCTACTGAAATCTGCTCTGATAAACAAAAACTTGCTGTGTTTTAATTAATGAAGAACACAACGAGAACAGGATGCTTCTATGCTGTGTTTGATCTGCTTGCCAGATTATTTATGCTCATAGTATTTATTTATTATTATTAATATCATATTTCTTGCCAGATTATGAGGAGGATAAGAGGCTGGCGGACCACCGGGATACGTGGCAATGTTAGCTAGCTTACTTTGCGACTGCTGACCTCCGCTAAGTGGCAGTGCTGAGTTCGTTGTTAAAACCGCAATAAACTTTAGTTTCAGACACCGGTTGGCGGCACTTATGCGCAGCTAAAAAGTTGTTTCTAACCACCAACACGCCTAGAACACTTATCCTTATTTCAAAAGCTTATGCAACTTCTAAAGTTTTTGTTCACGTCTTTATTCTTCTTCTACGGTTTTCCTCTTCCTGTTTATCTTTTCGTCTTCCCTGGTTTGTTTGTGATCCCCTATGTTTAACACTGCCACCGCAGTTTCCGGTGGTATTACTCCATCTTCTGCGTCGACTGACGGATGCACAAGGAGCCTGAAAATGCACGAAATACGCACGTTGTAGACCAAGAACATGGACGAAACTTTCTGTGCGTCTGCGTATCCGTCATCTGCGTCTTGGAAATGGATTGTTCAAAAAAACACAATTATTATTCTGATCCCAGGAGGAGGCTGGATTCAGTGTGGATTTCAGGTCCAAAATGTAAATACTAACTTTCAACAGATCAAATATTACATCTCTGTACTTTTATAAACATATCCCGTTTTAATCAGCTTTTGGTTTATTCAGCATTCACAAAGCAAAATAAGTAGATAATAATAATAATAATAATAATAATAATAATAATAATAATAATAATAATAAATAACTTGTACAGTCTAGTGAACAAATAATTAGAAATACTCAGAGAGCCTCAGAAAAGAGGCTCAAAGCTTCCTCTGCTGACCAGACATCATGTTGATGATGATGATGGTGGTAGAAATTATGTCTACAAGTTGTTTTTTATAAGACAAACTTAAGGAGCAGAAGTCCATATTTCTCTAGCAGAGGAACAAACTGCAGCAAACTAGAGCCAGACTGGGAACCAGTCAGCTTCAAAATGCTTGTGCTACTGGGATTGGAGAATTTTTTTAATGTACTTTTATTTTCATTTACCTTTTGTTGTATTTACAAAACATGCAAGTTATGAATGTATTTATGAAAAAAATATAATTTCAATGGGTTACATGACATTTTAAAAGAAATAAACAAATCCATATTAAGTATATTTTGAGTTGCCTATCTGTTGAAATAAAATCTTAAATGGAAGCAATAATATTAGTCTGTTATTCTTCCTTTTGGAATATTTATTCCCTTTAGGGCACCCATTATCTGGATTTGGTAATCCTGAAAAATCTGTAACTGGATCAAGTTATCCAATGTTTAGCTGCTTTGAACAACCAGGATAAAAGTAAGACGGATTGAGTGATCCTCCATGGCAAAAAATAGGATCACCAAATCTGGATAACTTTTATCCATATTAAATCTTTGAACAATTGGTCACAGGATGTTCTAGCAATCTCTTATGATGATGAAAATACAGACTGGGCTCCTACGAAGAATCTAGATCGTTATCACTATAGATAAACAGCCGCTCCTGTATTGTTTCCACCAAACACATTAAGCAACCATGCTATAAAAACAGCACAAGTGTTTTTCAATGATGAAATCCGTCCTGGTTATCATAATGTCAATGATGTCACATAGACTAACTTTTAAGGTCCGTAGATTTGACCTTGGATCAAAACCTTGGAGAAACTCAGACATCTCTAGACTACTACTACTACTTTTATTTAGCACTTTTATCCAAAGCGACTTATAGGACCCACATCTTCATACTGTAGCATAACTTCCACCATTTTGTCTTTCATTTCATTTAGTGAAGGTACTGTATCTGAGCCGTCAAAAGTCACATGACTGGATACAAGCAATCTAATACCTTGAATAGGATGAAAGCTAAATATCACTCGTGCAGCAGTTAGGGCTGAACTTCAGTAACTCATTGGATGTCTCGGATTCATCTCAGAAACGGAGGATCAAAATCAAGCCCAAAAATGAATAAGAGGGCTATAGAGTAGGACCAAATCTTATCCAGTTTGTGATTTCTGGTGTTATAAATGGCATCAAGGCAGTAAGCTTAAGAAAATCCGGCCTGTGAAGAGCTACATTAATTTAGCTGATACAGGTGAAGCAGTGCAGGATGTCCAACACATGCCCGGATAATGATGGTTTGCTTATATTTTTGTAATTTGCAATCCCCTTACCTGTAGATGAACACATACTGCTGCATGTCACTAGGAGAATTTCCCAGACTCTTACTGGAAACCGATCCGTACTGAAGTTCGTCATACCTCCACAGACAGAGAGAGACAGGACAGATTATTAAACCACAGCAGAGTAACAGTAGTAATGGGGAGCACACCACAATATTGTTCAATTAGGACCAAGCTTGTTTTACTTCTAATTACAATTATCTATTATATCACTGCATACTCTGTCACTAAACTTTGACTTGAGCTTTTCCAGAGAGGGAGTCACGTGATGATCTGGACAAGATGACAACCTAGGCTTTCAGCTCCCAGCCCAGCACCACCAAATCATTGATTTTCTTGTGGTATCAGTTCCTCCACTGGCAACTTTTTTAATGCTGAAAGATAGCTGATAACAATGTCTATGAAAGCCAAAAGCAGCTGGCAGGAAGTTGACACCACTGCTGACATTATGAAGCGCATGTTAGCCAACATGGAACATAGGTGCAGAATGTGCAACATTTTGGCTTTTGAGAGGGATTCGAAGTCTCCACTACTATTCAGTTCCTTGCACATGCTCTTCCCAGATGGTTCCCTGCTCTCGGTGGCATTCAGATTGAGATCATGGGATTCCTTTTTAATGTATCCTACCACTTTTGAAAATCAAGGAAGGTGCTCAATACCAGTCCTTTATCTCTCCCTGAGAAGCGGAGGACTTCCTGGTCTCTACACTGACCCTATGTCTGCAGTGGACCATGAAGAATGACGATGGTGCGCCTCTGTTTTGACCGGAGATTTGTTTCAGCCACTGCTGCTGCTGGACTTAGCCCCGTATGGCATTTGTTCGGCTGGATGCCTGTTGAACTAGAAACATTTGCAATCATTTATCAAATGAGCGTTCAACAAATATTTGTGTGCACGACCATTTCCATGCCTAGGTCGGCATTTATGAAACAAATCAAATAGTTTGACATCTGCAACGAAAGAAGTGTGTCGGGCCATGCCTCAACAGCTGCTTGGCACTGCATCTGGGCTAACAATGGTCATTAATGCAAGAGGAATGGAAGGTGGGGTACAGAGTGGGGTCTCTTAATACCACAAATCCTAGAGTGGCTTTAAAGGAGCTAAAAGCGAAATTCATTGTTTTCACAATGAAGGAATTTAAAAAATCTTTTTCTGAAGAACCGGGTGTGTATTTTCATCTGGAGTATAGCGCAACGTCACACAGCACCTCTGTGTGTTATCTCCAACTCTGTGTTTACTAGCCGGCCCGGCCGCGCGTGCATGTACGTCCATGTACGAAAACGCACCCCTGTCCTTATAAACAGCCGCCACAGGGCGGAGTTACGGCGCAGCGCCAGCAATCAAGATGGCAGAGACTTGACCGGGTAAAAGTGGGAAGCGTCCGACCAAAGACGAAAAGGAGCCACTATTACCCCCAAGAAACAACGTTATTTTTCAAGTAAAGGGACAAAACGCGGATTAATATTGGTCTGGCATTCTCAAGGTGGAGAGAGCGGCGAGACCGAAAAGGACTCCAGTTTGTTCTTCTTCTGGTACGTGACTCACGGAGCAGACTCCACCTCGTCCACGTCTCTGTTTTCCTCTACCACAGATGGTAGCCACTCGCTGCCACCTGCCGCTGCAGACAGGCTGCTGCTGCTCTAAGAAGCTGCATCAAAATAAAAATGGCTTGCTTTAAAAATTTTTTGTTTTGGATCATAACGATGAATAATTAGAATAAGCTGCGGTTCTTAGCTGAGCTCATGTTGTATTGCACAAGTACTACCCATGTTGAACTAGTCATATTTGCATTAGTTTTAGAAAAATATATAATTATGCTGTTTTTAGGCATACATAATTTTAAACATGCTCTCTGTTTAAAATTAATAAATAAAGTAAAACTATATGAGGCAAAGAGGAGTTTTTCC
>JBBBVT010058813.1:0-10424 GCA_037177035.1 Craterocephalus eyresii | reverse complement strand
GCCGCCCAGCGCGGACGTTCCACTCCATTGGCCGGCAGCGCGGGCGACTCATCTAGCCTTTATTATGTATATCTATGCTTTTTTCCTTCTTGACATTCGGACACCACTACAAAATGGCGTGCGCCCTATAGTGCACTATGTAGGGAATAGGGCGCACGTTAAAAATCAAACCAGAAAGGTTTCACATTGTTGATGCCAACTGTGATTCAGCTCAGTATTGCCTCAATATTACATATGAATTCATACTTAAAACTTTTCAATACAGCACGAAAGGCAGAGTAATATTTGGTTCAACAATGTGGTTTTCAAATATTCCAATCTTCAGCTTCTCAGGAAAAAATTCCGCTTTTCAATTAATTAAACATCGATTGATATCAATTAATAAATTACTTGATAATTTGCATCCCTAATTTCACTCAAGGGGAATAAGGGAATTGATTTTGACTCACTACCCATTCACATATCTATCCAATTCAAATAACCACCGATTAATCTCTTGTAATGTACACCACAAGTCAGTTTTTTGCATTTAAACCTTTATGAATTTTAAATAAATGCCACACGATGCCATAGAGGTGTTTCAACCACAATAGCTTCACACAACCATCGCCTTAAGAAATCCTGGGCAGATCTCATCCACCCCCAAGCCTTATCACCGATGAGCTTTTTAACCACCTCAGTGACCTCGGCTCTAGAGATATGAGAGTCCGCCCCGGTTCTGCTAGCTTTTCTGAAGGTTTGTTGGTCTAACTGAAAAGGTCTTCAAAGTATTCCCTGCATCGACCCAAAACGTCCCAAGTCGAGGTCATCAGCCTCCATTCACTGATATACACTGCTGTAATTTTATAAACCTTTATAAAAGACTGTTTAAAAAAAAAACCAGAAAGCTTACAAATAACCAAGTAATTTCCAATGATTGTTTTAATCAAAACTCAACACAAACAGTTTGAATAATGAAAAAACAATATCCATCCCAATACTGTAAGGCAAGGCAAGTTGATTTGTATAGCACATTTCATGTACATGAAAATTCAAGGTGCTTTACATACAAACATTACATCATGGTGCAGAAAGCAATAAAAAAGAATCAGAAACAAAATTAAAATGACAAAATATGAAAAATTTAAAAAGAAAGACAAGTCACACTTATCATAAAAGGCTGCAAATAGAACAGTTTTTAACCCTGATTTAAAACTTCTGAGAGTTTCAGCAGACCTGCAGCTTTCTGGGAGTTTGTTTCACATATTAAGAGCATGAAAAACTGAACGCCGCCTCTTCGTGTTAAGTTCTGACTCTGGGAACTGAAAGTAGACCTGACCCTGATTACCTGAGGGATCTGGTTTGTTCATAACAAACTAAAAGTTCCTGAATATATCTTGGACCTAAGCCATTCAGTGCTTTGTAAACTCACAGCAGGATTTAGAAGTTGATTCTATTTCTTTTTTTTTTTTTTCTGAGGGTTTCTTTCTCTCTTTAATTTTCTCATTTTGTGATTTTATTTTTGTCTTTAATTCTTTCTATTGCTTTCTTGCTGTAATGTTTCCAATGTTTGTATGTTAAGCACCTTGAATTGTCATGTACATGGAATGCGCTATACAAATAAACTTGCCTTGCCTTGCCTATGACAAACCGGAAGGCACACTACACCACAACAAATATCCACAAATTTCAAAGTTATTCTCTTCTGGCATGATGTATGGTAAAGGCTTTAAAATACATGTAAAAGGCAGGGTAGGAGACCCTAGGGAAAAAAAGCTTTGAATGGAACATCCAAACAGATTTATTCAGAAATCTATCCCAAAGCCTAACTTAAAGAGCACTGTAACACCTGTGTCTGGAGCTCAATTGGGGTTAGATTTTTTTCAAAATAAAGTAATATTTCTGAAATTTTCCCAAAATACAATGACAGGTTGCCAGAGTCAAACGATTGGCATTGAATGGTGCTCAGTCCATTATCCTTAATTTTTTGTAAAATCAAGCCTAGGGATGCAGAGGAAGGAGCAACAGATACTGTAGTTAACTAGACAATTTGACCAGCTCATTTGACTGGATGGTGCATTTGAGTCCGGTTAATCACCTTTAATGTGAAATATTTTCTACAAAGCAAACGAACTACACCGTTTTCTCTGACCTGTCTAGAGGTTTTTTGGCAAATCACACCTAAACCGTTTCTCTCGAGTGTGGATTGTCCTGTGCCTGTCTTACATATGTCACACCTAAACAGTTTTTTCTGCCGTGTGGGTTCTCACATGTTCTTCTAAAGTTGACCTCTGGGCAAATACTCTCTTGCACATATCACAACTAAACAGCTTCTCTTCGGTGTAGACTCCCATGTGCGATTTTAAACGTGACCTCTCAGAAAATCTTCGCTGGCAAATATCACAACAGAACGGTTTCTCTCCTGTGTGGGTTAACATGTGTTTTTTAACAACTGATTTGTTGCAGAAACTTTTCCCACAATTATCACAACTAAAAGGTTTCTCTCCCGTGTGGATTCTCGTATGTGATTTTAAAGTTGACCCCAAAGTAAAGCTTCTCTTGCAAATATCACAACTAAACGGCTTCTCACCTGCTTGAATTCTCATGTGTGATTTTAAATTTGACCCCTTGGTAAAGCTTCTATTGCAAATATCACAGGTAAATGGGCTGTCTCCCGCATGAATTCTCATGTGCGATTTCAAAGTTGACGCCTGGGTAAAGCTTTTCTTGCAAATATTGCCACTAAACAATTTCTCTCCTGTGTGAACTGTTACATGTGATTTTAAATCTGACCCCTGGCTAAATCTCTTCATGCAAACATAACACCAAAATGGTTTCTCTCCAGTGTGGATCATCTTGTGTCTGTTAAAATTAGTTTTTCTAGTAAAACTTTTTCCACAAATTGAACAGATAAATGGTTTTCGTCCAGGGTCTCCAGTATGGATTTGCTTATGTGTGCAGATACAATCTCTGTAAGTTTACCATACAATGAACATCCCACATCACCATTTATAGCTAACACAGATGCCCCATCATGAATATCATCACCGCTTTCAGATTTAGAATCTATCAAGGGTTTCTGACATTGGTCATAACTGTCTCCCCCATTATTGGCTTCGGTCTTCATCAAAGGACTAGGATGTCTTTTCACTTGTACTGGGCGTGTCTGACTATTTGGACCTGGGTTTGTCATTGGTTGTAATCTTCCAAGATCCTCTTCATCATTCATTGTTTATCAATTTAACTGGTTGATGCTGTTCCTCTCTGTTGGCTTAAATTTTGTGCACTGAGGTTCTTCCCTTTCCTTAACATGGAAGTATTTGGCAACCTGATCTAGAAAAAAAGAGTCCGACTCCGACTCGGTCCAGTGTTTCATATTTCTTGGATCTTCATTGATGTCCAGTAGGGATTCATTCATCATTATCATCATCAACACCTGCGAAGAATAATGAAACAAGTAGATGTAAGTCATGAGCAAAAGTTTGCTTGACCTCTTCGGCAGGGCAAGTAAGAAATTTGATGGGGCAAGTAGAATTGAGAAGTACTTGCCCGGTAGGGCAAGTAGGAAAAAACCTTAGCGTCGGACCCTGTTTGTACTTTTAAATATAGACATAGACTACTTCAAACATATTACCAGTAATTGCTTATCAAATTAATGGGGATATATGTTAAAAACCTAATTATGTCTTTTCATATTGTTTTTTCCCCTCCAATATTTTACAGAAAAGAGATGTGTTAGTCAGGTTTTTCCATAACTTGCTCAACTCTACCCATGTTTATAGAGGCACAAATTTTAAGATGAAAAACCTGATCAAATAAAATTATTTCATATAAATGCAAAATTAGGCTGATGAATATCAAGCATAAATTTTCTTTTTAAACTAACAAATGTATTTTCTTTATATTAAAAAATTATCAGAAATTTTTACAGACAATGGTTTTGTTATTTTTTTCAAGTACCCCTAGAAGTACATGCACCCTCATTTGAGAACCAGGGTTTATGGGAATACTTCTTCATCTTGCTTTGGCTTTACAGATCCCATCCACCATTAAACACTGACAGTGGTCTGCATAGTTGTTTGATAAGAACACCTGTGGCGCTTAGTGGACTTTCTCTGCGTAATGGGATCAAATATTTCCAATTACATTGTCAGATATTTCAGCCCCGTTTTAAAATGCTGATTACATGACTTTGTTTCCAGAAATACAAGTTAAACTGCACGCTGAACTTTCCACCGACATTCAGCCCTCTGTGAATGTAGGATTCAGTTTGAGAGACCTTTCAGAGAGACGGCGTGAGGCTCAAAGTTGGTGCATGGTTTATTACCTTTCCCAGAAAGTTACTAGTTACTGTCACTAGTTAGCAACTCTCATATCGCACAACTGAACCGTGATGATATCAAAATAAGTTATTGAAGTCATATAGCCTAAACAGAACAACAAAATGGGCTTTATGCATAACTCAACTACTTCCTGAACTTTAGCCAGCTGCTTTGTGTCCTCTCTTTCATTATCGGACGAACTGATTAATCCAGGTGTGTCTGGCCATTTACTGAGGTCAGATACACCTGGACTAATCAGTTTGTTCAGTAATGAAAGACAGGACACAAAGCGGCTGGCTTAAGTTCAGGAAGTTGTGCATAAAGCCCATTAAGACTGCTATTGAGGCCGCTAGCTTAATGCTAACTTAAAATGGGAAATCCCATAGACGTGCTAAATAATTAGCATAGACGCTACGTCATTCCAAACAACAATTATAATGGCGAACGTGAGTTTCCCTTCAGTAAAACATAATTATGTACATCTCAATACTTACAAGCATGCATTTTCTGTGTTCTTATAAAAACTTAAGATTGATTCAAACGTAACAATCTTTTCCTCGTCTTCTATCTTTAACACAACACTTAAGCAGCTCCAGTATGTCTGACTCACTAGCGCCTTCTACCGGAGTGGCAGAAATACTGCACATCAAGAGCGGCAGTACACCGATGAGTCAAAGTCACAACGGTTTTCATTATTTGGAGAAAAAAAATACCGAGGACATGACCTCGGTGTCCTCAATGGTAGTTACGGGCCTGCATACGAGCCGACCGGTGAGTTCATGTGAGCCGAGTAGCTAATAGCAGCATGGAGCTAAAGTGGCTGGCCAACAACATGGCTGGGCGCAGACCAACTTAACAGTGCCGTAACAGAAGCACTTACCTGCCAATCACGTACACGCGACCTGATCATAGACTGTAAAAAGAAGGACCTGATCTAAAGCCTTGTCCCCGCACGGCCTCATTGCATATAAAAAAAAAAGCCTGAGTCCAGATTTTTACACAAGTTTACCAAACAAAGATCTATTCACACTGAACCAGATAAGTGAATTGTTGTGCCATTCATGAGCATTCAAACCTTCAGATCGGAGTACTTCCTCAAATCCTGTCCAATCAGAGGTTTCTATGTGCAGCAGCATCCTGCAGGAGCCCAACTTTACAACCTCGCAGCCGTCAATCACCAAACCCTGCACGGTATCCTGGTTTAACCCACTCTACAACCTTACATACATATATACATACACACGTCACATAGGAAATGTGGAGTTGAGCAAGTTGCAAAAAAACTAAGACAATACAAGTTAAAACAAATGCTTAAAAACATTATTTTACATAAATGCGTCTCAAAACTGTCAGTGGGAGTGGATATTTTCCCCATTATAAAGATATTTACATCTACATAGCTAGCTACCATTTATTTATGCATTTTGCAGTATTGATCACATAGGTTTAGGTTTTCTGTTATGAATTCAGAAAACCTGTTATGAAAATTGAACTATATTAAAAGGTACCATTATTTGCATTATTAGACTATTACTGTCATCTACTGGCTGTAAGTAACATCACATGTACCAGTCCACCCCATCTCATAAGAATGGGAACGTTGTGGCTCATTGTTATAACCAATTTTTAAGTCTAGCCATCTTAATTTTATTAATAAAGCACTAACCTCCAACTGACCTCCATATAAATGATCATAGGGCTGTTTGTTGCAATTTCCACTGCCTCCCTATGTAACCTGAAACATAAAAGCATGTTCCTCTCCTGTACCTACAGTGTGTCCTTATACCCATCTCAAAGTAAACACTGCTCTCAATGGCACTCCCTGCCTGACAAGAGAAAATTCAGCTACATAGTAAAGAACTTTTTAGTGATGAACATAAAGTAGAACTGCCAGAATACGAAAGGTGAAAATATTTACAAAACATGAAACAATCATAAGTAAAAAATAGACCACAATAGACAGCCAAGAAAAACTATATCAAACCATGATCGCACACAGGACACATTAATCATCCAACTTTGTTAAAATTATAGTATTAATTAGGAGAACATAGAAATAACCAAAGCATGTCCAATAAGTTTAAATTAGCATGTATCATAACATTAACATTTAAATTGGAAATATTGAATAAATGTCCATCCAATCGAAATAATCACTAATGTACATTTTACACTTTACATAACTGACAAGGTTTTGGACTTAAGGCAGAATTTCACTTTTTTTTAAACCTGGGGTCTTTTGTCATCTTTCCTTTCATACATTTGAGTGACGAGGAAAGGAACGTTCAAGATCTCTCCAGTATTTAGCTGGGCAGGCAGCTAGCTGCACAGCCAATGATAAGTATTGGGCAACTCCCTCTGCATCCAAGTTCGGCCTAAAAACATGCTTGTTTCCCACACTGAAGTGCTCAGATAGTCTCAACGAGTTTCTGACAACGTACTAGAGAGGGGAAATGAACGAAAGTATCGCTATTAGCTGTCGATATGTTTGGTGTCAGTAATGGAAACTCCCCGCGGGATAATACTGCAAAATTTGGACACAGACAACAGGAGACAGACACCAAAACGTAACAAAACCTGGCGATCACAAGCTAATACAGATACTTTGGTTCTTTTCCCATCTCTAGTCCGTTGTCGGACACTCATTGAGACTATCAGAGCACTTCAGTGTGGAAAAAAAGCATGTTTTTAAGGCAAACTTAGACGCAGGGCCAGCTGCCCAATACTTACCATTAGCTGTGCTGCTAGCTGCCTGCCCAGCTTAACACCGGAGCGATCTTGAACGTTCCTTTCCTCATCACTCACATGTATGAAGGAAAGATGAAAATGAACGACTGTGATGCTTTTGAGCCCCCACTTAAAAATATCACAAGTTAGCAGTTTCTCTCCTGTGTGGATTCTCATATGCAATTTTTACTGTGACTTTCTTGAAAATCTTTGCTGACAAATATCACAGCTAAACAGTTTCTCTCCCATGTAGTCTCATATGCCAGTTTAAATATAACACTGTAAACATTTTCTTGCAAATATCACAGCTGAACAGTTTCATTCCCCTGTGGATGATCATGTGTCTTTTACCTTCTGAGCTGTAATTGAATCTTTTAGTACAAGCATCACATTTATACGGTCTTTCTCCCATGTTGAGTCTCATATGTGATTTTAAATATGACCTCTGGGAAAAAAATTTCACGCAAACAGAAAAGACTTCCCTACCTCCGGAGCCACACCCCAAAGAGCTCTGTAAAACCTATGCCCGTAGCGGCGTTTCCATCAGTTTTGCGTAAATTAAAAGCAATATTTCTGAAAGTTTGACGAAGTACAATGGAGAATCGGCAGTGTTTTTATTTGATGGTGCTTAGCGCATAAGCCCATGGTCCCACAAGACTCCACTCTGAGGAAGACGGAGATAGAACACATTTTATTTTTTGAAGCATTTTTTTGCCGTTTATAATCAAGGGTGGAAGTTATATTTTTCTGTCTAATTATTTGTAAAAAGACTTGCATTTCTTAAACCATTCAGTCTTTAAACTGGTCACGTGACAACCCCCCCCCCCAATATTTGAGAGCTTTTTCGAGATGTCAGCGTTTTGTTTACCTGATTTTTATTGCAATACTTTGGTTTTTCACAATTATGAGGGGTAATGGAAAAGCAGCTTTTAAGTCAAATGCTGAGGGACAGATAGTCATAAGCCTCTTTCTCACTGAAATCAGCGTGGTGACGCGGGTTTTTCAAAGCCGAGTTGACCCGCGATCAATTGGCATTTGGCTCCTTTCCCTTCAACAAAAAAGCGCATCTGATCCTCTACTGGCAGCTGCGTTGCCCTGTCGCCACAGCTGCCAGTTTGGTGATGCAATCACGCTGCATTCACGTTAATGATGTTATCCAGCGCAACAGAAATCTAGCCAAGTAAACAATAATTATAGCATTTTTGTGACTTGTGTAGCCTATTTCTAAGTTAAAGTTTTGTGTAAAAAGTAAACAATGGAGAGTGAATCAGACAGGAGTTAATGTGCTTTCTTGTTTTGCACTTTCGTCCGTCCACAACTCAGCGGGTGGCTGCCGATTTTCCCACAGAATGTAGGCTCCTGAATGTGTGCCCGAAGCAGATATGTCTTGTTACCTTTATATGAGAAGTGACTGGCAAGATGTCATGTTGTGGACACGTGCCGCCCACAGTTAACAGTAAATTAGCGGGTCAACCCGGGTCTGGCGTTCCTATCACATGCCGATCGGAGCTGAGTCAATTAAAGGCGATTTTAACCCCAGTCGCTTGCCAAGTCAATGGACGCGAGTCAACAAGGGTTGAAGAGCCTTTCCCACTGTCACCAAAAACCGATTGTACGCGAGTTTAAACACATTTTTTGACCAGCGGAAAAGGGGTATTAGTCAGATTAGTCTAGTTTAGCAGATGTATCCTCATTATCATCATCCAATCCTTTATATTGAGCTGGTTAAAATGACAGGATATTTTGTTATCAACTTAACTAAACTGTGTTTTTATTATGTGGAGTTTCATATGGTTTCTTAAAGTTGTACTCTGTTTAAATGCTTTTTTGCAAATATCACAACTAAATGGTCTTTCGTCCGCGTGGATTCTCATGTGCGTTTTTAAATTTGAGACACGGGAAAATCTTTTCTTGCAGACATCACAACTGAATGGCTTATCTTCAGTGTGGATTATCATGTGTGAGTTTAAATTCGACACCTGGGAAAATCTTTTCTTGCAAATATCACAACTAAACAGTTTCTCTCCCGTGTGGATTCTCATGTGTTTTCCCAGATACGCTTTTTGGGAGAATCTTTTTCTACAAAGATCACAGCTTAGTGGTTTTTCTCCTGTGTGGACAACCATGTGTCTTTTAACATCAGAGGTTGTGTTGAATCCTTTTCCACACATATCACAGTGGCACGGTTTCTCCCCGGTGTGGACTCTCAAATGTGTAGCAATATGCTTCTTGTGAACAAGTTTATCACACACCGAGCATCTCACATGACTGTTGATAGCTGACACAGATGCCTTTCCCCCCTCACGGCGCTCACTGCTTTCAGATTCAGGATCTGACAAAGGTCTCTGCCATTGGTCATAACCATCTCCCCCATTACTGGCTTCAGTCTTCATCTTCACAGGTCTACGTCTTTTCACTTGTACCGGTTTGATGCTCTTACTCTTCGTTGTCTCAGGTTAGCACAGAAACAGCAGTATCTGGCAACATAACCTAAAAAAATGAGTCACAAAGAAACCTGGTGAACAAATCACAGTCTGTTGGGTGGCAGTTCCCCCTACTTGGTCCAGTATTCTTATTTCTTGTCCTTTACTTAAAGCAGGTCTGGTTTCTGCATTGATGTTCAGTCTAGGGATTCATTCATAGGATAACACTCATCACCGACACCTGCAGAGAACAATTAAACATTGATTTAGGTACAACTGTAACGCGTATCACACCACAAAGTCTAACACTAGCTACATTACCATGCACATTGGACTGAAATTAATCTGGCAATTCCAACTGATATGTGAAACACAACTGACAGTTTTTTTTTAAATCACCTATAACCACATCACTCTGAACTTCTTCCACCTAAAGATTGACTATAGAAGATGGCTGATGACTCATCAAAAATTAGAGAAATCCATTTATCCATTTGTAAGACAACAGAATAGATCCATTGTTTCCAGTTTGTGACATTATGTACCGAGGCTTCGAGGCGTGTGCCGAGTAATGAAGGTGGCGTTTCCACAATGCGCATCCCGAGGCTCGCTTCAGTTAGGGGCGGGACTGAAAATCAGCAAGTGGTTGGAATTTTGTCGTGAGTTGCCGCGAGTTGGAGAAGGCTGGAGGACCCGCTACAATACCGGGAGAGACAGATATGTCTATCCCCACTTGTACAAATTAGCAGCGGCATTCTTGTGTACTCCTGCCTTGTCTGTGCCCTGTGAGTGGGTGTTTTCAAAAGCAGGTGTAAAAAAGAACCTGCGACCTGCCACAGTAGAACAACTGCCCCTACATCACAGTAACTGCCCTTACCTCACAGTTGCAAAAACAAAATCGTCATTACACCCTCACCTCACTGTAAATTATCATTTCTATTTTCAACATTTCCAAATGGTAAGCTACTGCTTA
>JBBBVT010058812.1:0-10437 GCA_037177035.1 Craterocephalus eyresii | reverse complement strand
TCATAATCCTCATTGAGGCTACACCAAAATATCTTAATTTAGATGCATTCTAAAGTGAATTTAGGCAACGTGAAACAAAAAATCGTCCCGGCGGATCAACAGTGCGAAGAAAAACCGATCTACAAAGCCTGGCCCTAACGCCTTCTGGGAAAAGTTTGCTTGTAGTTTCAGGAATAGTACTGTTCAGGAATAGTTCTCCAGGTTTCTTGAAGGACATTTCAAAGCTCTTCTTTGGATGTTTCTGCCTTTGGTTCTGTTCTGTCAAAATGATCCCACAGTGTTTCGATAATATTGAGTATAATATTGAGGCCTGGGCTCTGGAGAGGATTCATCTCTTCATAAGCCTGTTTGCCTCTTATTTTTCTCTTCTTATTTTCAGTCCGGTTCTATCATCTGGCTTATCATCCTCTTCATAAATGTTTTCCTTCCTTAAGAGCTTTTTGACCACTGCCCATCCATGGAGACCGTTTCTGATGACATTTAGATGAGCAGTGATGGATTAGCAGATAGTCCAGATGCATCTCTCAGGTCCTGTGTCAGATCTTCGCTGGACTCTGTTTCCTAAAATCATCACAATCAGATTGTCATTAGTGTCTTAAACAAACAAAGACAGAAAAAACATTTTAAAAGTTCATTTTGGTAAGAAGATGCTGGAACTTTAGCTTCATTATCCACAGAGAAAGAGCATCTGAGAAGCTCTTAACCTCCAATTATTTTGCTAAAAGTATGTGTGAGTAGTAAAAAGTTAGAGACAAAAGTAACGTTCAAAAGCTCCTCCAGGTAAGAGGGGTAAATTGTCTTGACCTTGGAGGATTGTGGATGCTTTCCACTGAAACTGGATGAATTATATGTACGATGGCAAGGTCTCTGTGACTGGTGTCGATCAGGAACGTACTACCAGAAATTAGGTAGTTGGTACCACTCACAAAAAGGTTCAATTTCAATGAATGCATTCATCAAATAGCGTAAGTAAGTAAAGTTTATTTGTGCAGCACTTTGAACAGACAGTTCATCATCACAAAGGCTTTCATGGCGGAAGTAAGTCGATAAAATTCAGACTGAAATAAAATACAGAAGATTAAATACATAAGAGACATTCTTTTATCAAAAATGACTCCAGGTTTCGGACACTGGTATTATGTCTACTGAATGAACCAGTTTCTGTTTAATGTCAAGGATGGCATTGTTCAGTGCAAGAGGTTTCTGTTTTATGTGAGTTCAACTGAAGATGTCAGTCACATAATGCTCACCGGGCAGTTTACGAAGGAGGACAGGTTTGGACCTTACAGGGTTTGAATGAATGGTACAGCTACATATTGTCGGCATAAAGGTGATAAAAGACGTTGCTGGACTACTTTATTATCTGACTAAAGGAAAACATATGGAACAAAAACAAAATAGCGCCTAGAATGGAGCCCTGTGGAACTCCACAGCTTTTAAGACTCAGACATTGACTGAAAACTCCTACAACATGTATGAAGGAAACCAATTTAGAAGCCAGAAATTCTAAAGAGATCCTTCATCTGTTTATCAGGATCTCATGGTTGACTATGTAAAAACCTGAGAGGTCCAACAGCCCCTGCTATTTCAGTGGAATGCATTTTATTAAAGTTATCATCCTCCAAGTAGGTTGCAAGTTAAAAAAAAGATTGACACCTAATGACTGTTATGGCTGCTAGGTGCTTCAATGCAACCTCACAGCCTGACACTTATTCTACCAAGGGTTAAGTACCAGAAGTTCCCTCCAGGACAGTTATACCGTAGGAAGATTTTGGTATTTATCTAGTTATTTCATTTTGGGTAAAACAGCTTTCCATAGAAAGCCATGTGAAGAAGAGATTTAATGATTTCAAAATCCGAAAAAAGAAGTGCAATGACATTTTACTAAATCCCTGTAAGGATGTAGAATTTTAACAAGTGAAGGTAAAACGAAGTTAATAAAAGGAATTTTTCTCGCTCTGTCTGCAGTCTTTCATGTGCTGAGATATGTTTAATGTGTTCTCTGTCATAATTGCTTAGTTGGCAACATTTGTACTCGGGGGTTTGGTGCTTTAGAATTAGTTGTAACATTAACTCTTGGCATGAGTTGTTTGTTTTTCAAAAGGAGTAGCACACCTGTTGCTGCACCTGCAGCTGCTGTCATTTACAGGTTGTTGTTGTTCTGTGCATATAAGGGGCGGGGGGTCATATTGTGTACCATAGGGAAAAACAAACCATTGTGTCCTCAGATTTTTAGCATAATTGATACAGAAGTGTTGGATAATGTTACAGCTCTTGTGGGGACAGTTTGGAGTCTGACCGATGCTTTAAACAGATGCTGCTGTTTCCTTTTTACAGCAAACAGAAAACTAGCGCAGCTCATTATCATGGGCATGTGCCAACACTCATCTGTAATATCAAGGCATATATTTGGTCTTTTTTATCAAGAGTAAAGCTCTGTGGATGAAGGTTAACTTCTAAATGCTAATCATGTCCATGAGAGAGTCTTCCAACACCTTCTGCAATATGCTCCTTTGTTGGAAACCTGAAAACACACAATATGTCGATATGTAATGTTAATATGTCTACTTTCTTTTGACAACATGAAATGAGAGCCTGTTAAACTTCGGAAACATCAAATTAATACATCAATTCAATGATCAGCTGCTAGATAACAGCATGATCCAAAACTATAAACATTATAAAGACATGCTAATAGAACATGTTGAATTTACCTCTGCCAAGGCCAGAGGTCATGCTTTGTCTGTCTGTCTGTTAGCAACTTAAATCAAAAATGAAGTTTTTAGGAAATGATTATGGTTTCTCTTTGTTATTATCATTATTATTATTGTTATTATTATTATAAATTAATTGTTTTTTTTATTTTTGTTTATTCATTCATTCATTTTTACAATAAATGCAAATAATCCAGAGGGGGTCATTTTGACACCCTGCCTACATTCCATAAAAAAAAAAAGAAGATAAGGGTGGTGTTTTTTGAGGTGAAATTTTTCCACACTTTCAATCTCAACAGGTCTCTTGATGTCCGCTGATGTTGATTTATTGTATCACACGTGGAGAGATCTCATGGCAGGTCATTCTGACGTGGATGCAGCTCCGGTAGAGGACATGTGCATTCAGTCCAGCCATGTCCAAAGCATTAGAAAACACCACAAAAGGCCATCTTCTAGTGACAGCTAGATGTTATAATCCCACACCCTTTTGACCCTGATCAGGTTGATATTCTGGATCTGTAGGTCCAAAAGTTTCTAGATAATGGTACTGGGTGGGCTGTTGAGCCTTTTGATGTCTTTCTAAGGGGATTGTCCCCATGGCTTGGCTGAGGTCTGCGTTCTCTGAGCATGTGGTGTCCTTCTTTTATAAACTGGATCATTTTCTTACAACCTCCAGTTTTCTCAAACTAAAACATGGACTGTTTTTTTTTTTATTAAATTGATGATTTAAATGTTTTTTCCTCTGCAATTTCTCAGTTAATTTTTGCACGTTCCTTTCAAAGCAGACATGAGACATGAGGAAATATTTGCTAAGTGTGAGTTCACCCGCAGTACAATTGTAATGTCACAATTCTGGATTCTACAATTCACCACGTTATACATTTTCATCGGCCTTCAGTCCAATTGGTGAAGCCTTGAGTTCACGCTTTCGGTTTTGTCCTGCAAATTGTTTGTATATGCTGCAGAGCATCCCGTCGTGTAATTTTATAGTGGGTAAAACATCATCTGAAAGGATGGGTTTGATATCTGGAGGAGCAGAGTGAATGTTTTTCCCACTCTTGTGTAATGTGAATCATGACCAAATGGGAGTAAAAACATCAATTCAAGGGGAAAAGGCGAATATCTCAACCAACAAGATAAATAATGCCATCATTACTGAGCTGCAGAAACTGTTGCAATAACATCAATATTATTGCTGTTAATCATAATGTATTTATTCAGGTCAGAATATACTGAACTGAATAAGGGTAAAAGGTACATATGCACACACATTCAAGTGGACGAATTTTTGCTTGTGCATGCAGAAATATTCTATATGTGCATTTTCTATGCGACCGTGTGTCTGATTGTATGAACAAGGATTCTGTGACTGTGTGCAGCTTAAGTGATGCTGCTATATTCGTTTGTAGCACCACACTCTCAGTGATTATCTAGAAATCCTTAGTGTTTGTGTAGCAGAAGGATATCCATCATGGAATGCTAACTATTTCAAGTGGTTTTTTTCCTTCGGAGGTCTCTCTAGAGCTCTCCATGGTTTGAGACGCGGTTATAATCATTCGTAGTGTTGCATTCAGTTAATGCGCCACAGAATTTCAGCTTGGAGCCCTCAGTCAGAGTGGTTGCTCATATAAAGTTACACATTTGTATTTTATTTTTATCTTTTTTTTTTGCTTTTTAGAAAAAAGTATTCACTTCTAAAGTGTAAAATTCTTAGAAATATGTCTGTGTTAAGACCGTCATTAGTGCTTTCCTTTATTATGCATTCTTTTTTTAGTCACAGGCAGGCTGGTGCAGTGTGAATAGTCTAAGTGCACTATTTAACCGCAAGCACATTTCGATTCTTCATCCTTGTCTCTATTTTTATCTGATTACAAGCTCCCAAGTGTCCTGACAATTTTCATGCTTTCCTTTGTTTTTACGTGTACCCCTAAATGTTTTAATCTTCTATATCTTTCTCTTAATCCTCCCTTTCAGTCTCCGTTCGCCGTGCCAACACTCAGGAATGTTTGCTGCATTAATAAATGTGCCCTATTAACCTGCAGTGATGTGCCAGGTGCTTAAAGTATACTTGATCACTCTTTCAATCTCTTCCCTTTTCTCATTTCTCTCTCTTCCTCTTTCTTTTGATGTTTTCCTTTTTATTTCTTTCACTCAGATTCTTGTATAAGGTCACCGATACCCATTTCTGTAAAGGTTATAGCTCAGATGAAACAACGGTGGATAGGCAAAGATTTATCCAACGTATTTTTCCACATAAAAAATGCCAACCAGTCTTTTTCATGTCGGATGAAACCACTGCATGTAAAATATGGAATAATGGGACCAGTAAACTAATCGAACCACTTTTGATTTATTAGATTGATTCATTGATTAATTAGTTCAGCTTGATCAGCTTTTTACAGTTTGTTATGCTAAAACACTTAAAATGAAGTGGGCATGATGTGAAGACAAAGTGGAAAGAATTGCGGATTTTGGCAGTGAAAATGGAATCGATTGTAAAATGTAAAATTTTGTGGTATTTTTCCCAAATAAACCAGCAGCTTTTGAACTTTTTCTACCATCCAATGGTGGAACAAAGTTTCAAACGGGGAGTATCGTACTGTAAATCTTACATAAAACATTTCATTTTAAAAACTGTAGCACCTCACTGATGTGAAGGGAATGTAAAACATATTTTAATACATTTACAGTTAAACCACGGACAGGAATATTGTGTAAATTCAGTAGCAAACAATTATTCAAAATAAACAAAAAAGATAAAATGTCAAAATATTAAAAACATAATTCAGAGTATCAAGAGCAGCTTTTAAACTCCTCCTGGTGCAGCATTTTTGCTCAACAACCCAGCAGTCAGACCATCATCCTGCTGATATAATGCAGGACATGACATGTAAAAATAATGATATTTGAAAAAAAAAGCTGTATTTTTCCTTCACATGACCTGCTAATGAGGAGTGTTGCCATTGGTAACATTTCTACCACAATGTGACACCCTTCCTTTCCCTCTGTAACTAATAAGGCTGCTGCAATTTTCCCACCAACACAGAAGTTGTGATTCAGACATCCACAGGCGAAGGTAGTGGCCACATGTTCTGTACTGTTAACATCAGATGTTCCACAGAAAAGACAAATTCTCCAGTCATAATTCATTGTTCGTACCTTTAAATAGGTGTCAGACTCTAAAGTGCGGCCCCTATGAGAGTCAGAAAGCAAAAACAAATATCTTTGACCTTTGCTTTTGGAGCAATGATTAAGTGTGTTTTAGTGGATGTGTATTAACAAACCACAGACTCCCCTTAACCTTTGTAAGACTTTTAAGGACTTTAAGGACGGATAATACCAAGCTGTGTAAAAAAATGTCCATTTGGATCTGTCTCCACTAAAAGCTCTTTCATTTTCTTCTGCTTCATTTGATCAGAGTTCACCTTTGCTGAGAAAATGTTCCCCTTTAAACACCTTTAATTGTACTATGACTACACAGATTCTGGTAACCACACATCTTGAAGACGTATTACAGAACTTTTCTCGCTGATGTGTGCTAATCCAGCATCCTCCTAATCCTACCTGTACCATGAGGTCTTACCAGCCAGTACAAACCAGTCTTATCTCGACTCTGTGTGTTGATATCCGTTTGCCAGCGTGTGACGCAGTAAGCGTAACCCAAAATAGACGTCGGTGGATCGACGGTGGAGGGGGAGATGTGGAAGCTCTGGTCCATCTATGTTCCTTCCCTCACTGATGGTCCCGAGCTCTGGTTTGGGACTGAAGAACGACATCGTGAATACAAGGAGCAGAAGTGTGTCTCCTCTGCAGGGCGGCCGGGCTCTCCGTTTGAGACAGGGTGAGAAACTGGACCAATCAGGGAGGGGCTCAGAGCAGAGCCGCTGCAGACTGTGATTGCTGAACTTCCTAAAGAGCAGACACAAAAGTTTTATTCATTTTTATTGTTTTCATCAAATGTTGGTAATGGGTAACGATGCACCATATATCGGCTTCAACATTAATATCGTGTGACGTCTGTCAATTTTTAAGATATCGTATTGGTCCGATAAGTAAAACTTTTTTATTTATTTAAAAATGTTAAAACATTTTAACAACATATTTTTATTTCTAGCCGTTTGTGTGTTGGAAAAATATTAATATAGGTATCTGCCAAAATGGTCATATCTGTGCATCTGATGCAATGGAAAAAGTAGCAAAGCAAGGCAGCTTCAGACCGGGGTTCTAGCGTTTGGACTCTGACGTTGTGACCATGAAGCGGCTCTGATCGCCTCCGTCAGGCTGACTGACAGGGAGTGATTTGTTCTCATAAAATCAACAGAAACTCATGAGGAAGGAAATAGATGAGACTCAGAGGTCCTGACGAGAGCAGCACGCTCGCATTCCTCACGCTTCACACCATCATTACATATTAAACACAACTCAATACATTGATCAGGAATATATTTACTCCCTGATTATCATTCCTCGGCGCTACATTTTCATGCGTTCAGTACTTTCCCTGCTGATGTATGTACCTTTCAACGACTTCTCCCTTGGATAACTAAAATGATGTGGTAGCATCTGACAAGCGTGTGACCCGAATTCATATCATGGTTTCAACATATTCATTTAATTTTCTATACTGCTTGCTTCAAGTCAGCGAAGCTTGAGCCTTTCCCAGCTATTAGCAAGCAAGAGGTAGGAGAGGTAGGGCAGGGAAGATTATTTTAGTCGGAAAACAGAATTAGCTGCATATTTTTCTAACATCCGTATGGGGTTTTATCTCCGTTTAATAACAAGGATCAGCTGCTCTCACTGGCTGGACGCTCGTCCTACCGACCTGCTGCTCAGCAGATTCTGCTTCAGAGTCCTGCTCCGCTCAGCGGGACGGGGACGGGGACGTTTCAGGCCGCTTCATTAGTGGAGCTAACCAGCAGCTACCAGTCATCCACCGGGATGCTTATTTCTATTTCTATTGTGTTCCTTTCTTTCCTTCATTTTCTATGTATTGCTTATTTTCTTTCTCTTCATCCCCGCCTCTCACCTGCTTCCAAACAGGAAGTAGGTGCCGGTGTCTTCCTGACAGCGAGAGCTTGAGAGCGAAGCCTCGATCACTAATCCTCTGTGAGCATACGTAGAACATTGGCATCGCAAAACAACGGAAGAGGCAGCGCAGGGATGCAGCTTCTTACGTCCATGATTGTAAATAGGCAAACTAACGGCGCATGCACGGACACAGGAGCTATGTGTCTCCAGAAGGGGGCGTGGCCTGAACCGTAATCATAGACGGTAAAATGAATGGATGATCAGGTTTCCCGCAGGTTTGTGATTGGGTGTTTCCTTTGTTCGCCATTTTGGCACCGTCATGAGTCTCGTGACTCCCAGAAAACCCAAAAATGGCCAATGAGGAGGCGCTGAGAGGGGGGCTGTGAGCGTGGGAGGGATGATGGTGGTTTTTCTCAGACATGTCTCATTCACGAAATGGTGCAAAGTTAAGGCTGATTTCCACTGTGCACGTATGCGTCGTGTTTTCGGCTTGCTGCTAAATACACACGGCGGGTCTGAGTATGACGGCGGACGCCTCCAGAACACGTCATGCTCAGCAGTTCAGATCAGACCCAGCAGGAACTCCAAAATAAAAGCCCCAACGCAGATTTGTGATGCTGGACTTTCTAAATGTTACGTCTTTGAAAGTTAGATCAAAACTGTTCATGACAAGAAGAAACTCAACTAAACAAAGCACAGAAAGAAACAAATCAGGAGATGAACCTCAGGCCAGCAGAGTGAGTGAACTGACGACATCTCGCTATTTTCCTGTCATTTTGTGATCTTGGGGACCCCCGGCGCTGTTTGGGGAGTCTGGATTTGGCCTAATCCAGCTCAGCTAGGTGTCATTAAATACAAGAATCTTAGAAGATGTAACAACTTTCATCAAACCCGGTTCACCTGAAGCCCCCACGCTGAAGCGCTCACACCCACTGATGCTGCTATTCCTGAGTATTCCACCTCTATAAAGACCGATCTCTGGTTCTATGCGTCATGGCCACAGTAGAGAAACTCAATTAAAGTTTGCCATAAATAGCAAAACCATCTTCTGTCTAATCATTCAGTACCACGCAGAGCTACACCTGCTATACAGCTACTTTACATGAATATCTGCCCCCACAAGCCGCAAGTAGCGACTGAGAGGTTAATCAAAGCAGCCAAAGTTAGTTCACAGGCTTTAAGCAGCTGGTAAAGCTGGCCATGTAACCAGGACACCTACAGTACCATATGTCAGGATGTGGGATATTCTGGGCGTATGCAACTGGGAGGAGACCCGGGGGGCAGGCCCAGAGAACATGCTGCAGGGATCATACATCTCACCCGGCCCAGGAATTCCTCTCCATCCCAGAGGAGCAGCTGAAGGTCGCGGCTATGGAGAAGGATGTCTGACCTAGGTCTGGTGGCAGCAAAACAAAGACACAGCTAGTGTACACTGGAGCAAATACAGAAAGATGCTCATTACCGTCTAACCTTTACCATCCGTTAGAAAACGTGTGGGGGTCTCGCAGTAAGATCTAGAATCAGTACGACTTAAATCCGTAAGAGAAGTAAGCTGTTGGCATAGTTTTCAACCTTTTGTACCCACAGAGACTGAAACATAGGCTGAAGCTGGTTTAAAGCTACATGTAGAACAAGCAATGAAGCTTAAACAAAAATAGTTTTTTTTCATAGTCAGGGGTTACAGAGAGTATGGCTGTAGTGTCAGCGTATGTGTGTCACTCTAAACTCAGGTCGTAGTCGTCTGCAGTGCAACTTCTGTCTCATTTACACTAAAAAAGTGAGGCTAGACATCCGAATGGTTTAGGGCCATATTTAGTGACCTTAATGATGAATCTGTTAAAGAACATTTATAGTGGCAAACGCGTAAAAAGTCACAAATTTGAAATGCTGCAGGCTGAATACTTAAGACGGCTGATGTTGCATTGTGATGTAATTGCTAAAACATCTTACTTCAGACTAAAGAAGTGCTACTGAATCGATGGTGTCATGCAAACAGGAGTTTCTGTCTGTTTGCTTAAAATTAGCTTCCATCACATTGAATCTGATAATCATGAAGCAAACAGACAGCAGAGGCATTAAAATGTTGATTAGTTTTCTGTTGGTTCATGTAACAGTCATTCTGTATGTACTCTGTCAGTGTTTTAACAGTCCAATGTGTCCTTATCACTCATTTTTAATCTCTATACGGTCTGAGCTCTTTCTTTGATCCAGAGAAACATCCCGGTGAGTCACTGCTGAACTCAACAACTGAGGAAAATTCTGAGATTAAAAAACCACCAGATGAAAAACCCAAAAATCTCTGTTTATTGACAAACCTGGATCAGATAAGGAAAGGCTTAAATCATCGTGTGACTGGCTGTGAAGATGCTGAAGTTCTGCAGGTCTACCTCCATATTAGTCCTCGAGGAAGCAGACCGCCTTTGTGGTGACGTAGAAACCTTTGAGAATAGCATGAGATTGACAGCCAGCATGGACGCCTCCTTCTGATTCAGACTTCATGCATTGCAGGTGGATGATTGATAAATGGGTGCAGGTATTTACATGAGGGTATAACGGCAGCGTCAGAGGATGCTGGCATGCCTGCTGTCAGAACTTGTGGATCTGAGGGACAACAGCGTTGTATGGAGAGAAAAAAGTATCTTATCATTTGTGTGTGTGTAATACATGAGTTGTAATCTGTGTAAACTAATTTGTG
>JBBBVT010058149.1:0-10475 GCA_037177035.1 Craterocephalus eyresii | reverse complement strand
CTTCAGGCTGCTGTCCAAGTTCAGGAGGAATTCATAAACAGTTTGAGCATAAAGCCGTTTTCATAATAACTGAAGCTCATCGTTTTATTTATAACTGATTTAACACCTGAAAATGAGGTAAATTGGACTTCTGTGCACATCTTTATTAATATCTTTTGTTTTCATTCACCTTTTTGTCATTATGCTGTAAATTCTCCTTCTCAGTCTCACTGTGTTTTTGCACACGGCTGAGTCTCATGACCTTTTATGGGCATTTTATGGGCATTTTATGGGCGTTTCCCTATGCAAAGTAGAGCCAGCTGGTCCGTCCTCTCAACTTAAGAACGTTTGGTATTCACCAATCCAAGAGAAAAGATACGAACAATTTTGCAGTTTACGAACACATTCATGAATCTGACGGAGGGTTTTCGTAAAAAGCTTCTTAAGTACAACTTAAGAACAAATTTAAGAAGATTCGTAAGAAGAGATTGGTGAATGAGGCCAAATGAGATTGTTGAGAAGAGATTACGGATGCTGGATCACTTTGAAATTTTTGTTAACATTGCAGTCAATGGAGCTTGGTGGAGGTCCGCGCTCTCTGAGTGCTTTTCTAGTTTTATATGGAAGCACGAATGTGAGGTAGAAAAAAAAAGTGTTAAAAACTAATTTAAAGTTCTAACTTCAGAATGAAACAAAAGATTTGAATCTTTGAAATGGCTCATAAAACTCTGCTGTTTATGGAACATTTTTGATATATGTTTATATGTATATTTTTACAGAAATTATAAAAAAAATAAAAAATAAAACATTATAATAAAAAAATGTATGGTTACTGGACCATCCATAAACATCCAGTTTCTTCCACTTTATTTTTTTTATTTATATCTTTTTTTTTCCTTGTTTTATTCTATATGAGTGTTTTTGTTTTTATTTTTTATTTTATTTTGTTTGATTTATTTTGGTGTATGTTTTTTATATTATTATTTTAATTTAATTTTGTTTTAATTTTTTTAATTTTTATTTTGTTTTATTATATTTGTTTTTATTTATAATTTCCTTTTGTTTTATTATTTTATTATTTGATGTAATTTATTTCTTTTTATACATATCCAAAAGAAGGATTTTTTTTCTTAATTTTATTTTATTTCTTCTGACTTCCCTCTGCTTACGTCACTTCCTCAGGTGCTGATTGGCGAGCAGATCAACCTGACCACCGCTGTCTCGTTCAGACCCGTCCTCACCCAGCTCCCTCCCCAGCCAGTGTGGACCTCCTCTGGGCTGCAGCTTCCGGCCTTGGCCCCTCCCTGCCAGCAGCACGGAGCTCCAGGCCTCCGGGAGAATGGATATGGATCCAGGAAGGCGTTCACACAAAACCAAGCCCACGGTGGAGATGAAGACTGGTCCTCCGCAACACCCCTCTCCTCCTTCTCCTCCGCACATCTTTCCTTTTCCCAGTCCTCCTCAATCCAACATTTCCAGCCAGCTTCATCCTTTACTTCCTCCTCTTCCTCGTCATCTTCTTTTCTCACACACTTCCAGTCAGCTTCATCTCTCTCCTCCTCCTCCTCATCTTCTTTTCTTCCTCTTTCCCAGCCAGCTCCCTCCTCTTCTTTCTCCCCCTCAGTCCTCCCTCCTTCGAGTCAAATCCTGGTAACCTCGGCTCCTAAACTGCTTCCCATCTTCAGGAGCAAAAATCCCTCCCGCCTCCTCAACGTTGCTCTGCTGAAGGCCCAGAAGGAGCAGCGAGGGAGGGTGACCTTACCTACTTTAGTGAGGAAGACTCCTGTCGCTGCTTCCTCTTCTTTTCCCCCCTTATCAGCTGCCTCCCTCCCTCGTCCTCCACCGGTCGTCCGTCGCTTCAGTCGACGACCCAAACTCAGCAGCATGACTCTGGAGCCGTCAGCCCATCCTAAAATCACCCACATCTCCAGCCTCAGTCCTGCCTTAAAGCTTAAACCCGGGCTTATCCTCGCTCCAAAGGCGGAGATCAGGCTTAAAACCAAGTCCAGCATCAAAACCAGTGGGAAGTCCAGTTCTACAGGCACAGCTGTCAATAACTCACAGGAGGAAACTGTGGAAAAAACAGAGAAACAACCAGGTGACGTCACCAACAAGAATCCAGCCAGCAGCAAGAAGGTGGGTCCAGTTAGAAGAAATTTATCTCAACGTCACACTGATGCTGTAATCTTTAATCAGCTGTATTAACATGATGGATAAATTTAATTGAATTTAATACTTTTTTGTTCCAATTCAGAATCTTTTGGTTGTCAAAATTCTCAATAATACTTCATTCTTTTTAGCTTCCATGAAATAATTGTTTTGAATTTGCACATAATGACACTAAAAACACCAGTAATATTATTTTAGATCTTGTTTTCTTGTCATTGCTTTAGAAAGTATGGAATTTTTGAAAGAAAAAAACATTATCCAAATATCCGAAAGAGGAAAATCTTCTTTTTACAAAGTTTTTTTTTTCTTTATCTTAAAACCTAAAAAATTAAATAGTAAATATTCTATTGTAGCTATTTATCAAAAATTATAAATAACCTCCTGGCACTTCAAGCCATCCGGGCCGGATGAGTCTCTAATCCACAGAGGTTCACAGAATAATAAATAAACTGGCCCACCAGAAAAATGCCCCTAGTGCCCCAGAGGAAGTTTTAATGGAAACAGGAACATAGATGTGTTATATGCTTATTATATATCTGACATCTTCACTCCTCTCGTCTTTCTCTGAATTTTCAGAAAGTTGCTTTCCAGCTAAATTCCAAGAAACCCCGAGCTGCAGGCCAAGATGTGGACGTGGAGGAAATGGCAACAAGCAATCAGGTCAGGAACTCAACTGAACCTCCTTCCTCCTGCTTCCTCCTCCTCACTTCTGCTGTTACCAGTCCAGTCAGAGCTCCTGTCTGAATCCAGGTGGAACTGGTTTCCTTCCACCACTGACAGAATATTTAGATATTTAGTATTACGGCCTAAAAATGAGTCTCTTTATATCAGAATTTAAATTAATATTTAGTTTTGTTTAACATAAACTTCTCCCAACCATAATTTTGTCTAGTTTCAGCTCTTCTCTGCTCTTTACAGAAGCATTTGTTTTCTTCACACCTCTTATTCATCTAGAATCTTATGCAGATGACCCACAAAACATCTTTTTTTAATATGAACAGGCTCAGAATCTGATGAGTATATCCATCGTGTGGTATCTGTTATCTCGAAGGATCAGGATGCCTGTTTGGTATTTTCTCCTCAGAGCTGCTTAAAATATTTATTAAAAGAGCAAAGCGTGAGTTTTAGCTTTATTCCAGAAGTTTTTCCCAGCACTAACTGCTCCATGCACTTATTATACCATGGTTCTACGATAGCAAATTATGTGTTTTTATGTGAATTTTACATAGTACTTGTTGGAGACTTGTGTACTCACACACACGTGCACATACCAAGCGCACACACACACAAAAAAGCACTCATCATGTTCTTAGCACTTGACATAACTACATCGATGACCAATCGATAAAAGCGTCTGCTAAATGACAGTAATAATAGCAGTAGTAGCAGGAGTCTGCCGTCTCTGGGACAAGTGGAAGTGACAGCAAAGACAATAATCTTTGTTTACTTGCACTGCTCTCAGTCCGAGCCCAGAGTTAGATTCACAATAAATAAATTAAGCATAGCATAGCTAGCATACGGGTAGCTGGATGCTAAGAAGGTCACAAGCCTTTATTTTCTTGTAGATGGTAGGATTGGTGTTATATACTAAAAACGTAACATTTCTGTCATACATATCACATATAGTTTTTTAGTAAGTCCCGTTTTATTCCCAGAGCAGATCGGAGCTCTTCCATTTATCCAAAGCTGTTTCCATGGTGACTCTGCTTTTACTACTGTGGTGGTCAGACTCCAGTTTTGTCACAAAGTTTTACTTTTCTTTGTCTTTTAGGACTGTGTATTGTGAGGCCGGGGCACTTGAAGCCGCCGGTCTCTTGTTATCATTTATAGTGGTCGGTGTTGTCTCCATGATGCTCTAATGGCTCTTTTGGCCACTAGAGGGCTAAACTACAGGCCACATGACGCTACTGCAAAATTAAACAATCTATCTATTTCTAGGCTCCTCAGACACCGTGTTCACCTTCTTACTTTGCTCAGATACAACAAACCTTTGAGGAAAAATTAGCATGAAGCTCAGCCTGCTGTGTTTTCTAGCTGTAGAGGAAAGCGCTGCCGTATATAAGATCCTATGACGGATCGGCCCATGCAGAGTTACAATGTCTGGTGTAAAAACACTGTATTTGCCCCAGAAATCATCATTAATACTCACATTGGGCTCATATTTGGGTCAAAGTTTAATTTTGGAGGGAAATTACAGGTTTAGGACCCCGTAGTGACCAAAAGTTACCCAGTATCCCTTTAAACTGGTATAATAAATAATAGTGAAGGTTGCAGTGCCACAGACTCACCAGCAGGGGAGCTGTTGAGTCTATCCAGATTAAAACAAACAAGCTGCCTCATAAAGAACCATCAGGCCCACGTTAAGGCGATGCATTAAGGTGGATTGGTGTGATGAATAGTAAACACAGATGTGTGTGAGCCTCACTTTCCTCCCCATCCTCCTTTTGGGGGCGGGTGAGGACTGTTCAGGTGATGAATGGCCAGGAGGAGGTTGCGGTCCACGGGGAGCAGAGATTAATAACAGCATTCATCAGTTTTACAGCTCCCACCCAAAACTTACCAGCAACGAGTTAGTTAAGCTTTGTTTTATTCTCAGTTTCGTCCTGCCGGTTTTTACAGCTACACATGCTTTTTATGGTTGTTTTTTTTCTTCCTTTGTCAGAGTTTAAATCACATCGGAGGCAAAAACACACAAAGATGATGAGTTAATTACATGTTTAGTCCTCTGAGATGGTCATTTGCTATTGTTTTCCCTGGTGTGGAGTGAGCTTTACCAGAAGCTGTCGGGCTAAATGTTTCCTCTCTCAGACACATAAAATAAACTTGTGAGGTTTTGGTATGTTTATACAAATCCATTGTTTTTCCTCAGAGCTTTTAGGGTTTTTTTGCACTCTCATGTCATGTTTACTGAAATAAAACTGTTCCTAACCCCATGGGCGTTGTTATGCCTATTGTAAGTGGATTTGAGCCACCTAGAATGTTCTTAACCCTTTGTTATCCTGTTCTACCATGTGGTAGAGAAAGAAATTCAAGGAGTTTTAGTAATTTTAGTAAAGAATTTATTAAATAAAACCTGCCTGAACCGTCTCTACCAATTGGTGTCGGTGGGTAATACCAACATAAAGTGTTGCTGTTTCAAATTTTGACTGTCATTACTTTATTATAGGAATGCACGATATTGGGGCTGGGACGAAATGCTTTTCTATCAATTCGATTGCTTTACAATTATTTGAATGCCGATTACTATCAAGTGTTTATTGATATTGCAGATTTTTGTGGAGAAAAACAAATAATATTACTAAAATCGTTTTGGTAGTTTCTTTTTCTCAATTTCAGTTAGGAAAAACAGGAACCAAACCAACATTATGCTATTATAATGCCCCACAGACAAGTAAAAAAGATAAATGACATTTTTTATGAAAAATTATATATGAAAAAAAGAGAGATTTTTTAAACAAAACAAATTGATTTTAAAATTGTGAAATAAAAAATCCAGATATCCCATATTTTGATTATATTTTGCCACCCCTACACAATATTTTGGCTTCACTATCGGTAACAACATTAAAAAAAAACAATATTGGTAAATATCAGTTATCTGCCATTAAAAAAATAGTGAATATTCGTATCGGCCAAAATGTTTATATCTGTGCATCTTTATTAACTTTTATCTCAACTATTTGCTAAAACATATTTATTCCTATTTCTTTTGTTTAAAATAGAAAGGAAAATGCAAAGAAGCATTTCTCTCTTGCTTTTTTCTTCATGTGAAAGTTAAAGGGTTAAAAGAGAACTTCAGTATTTTTTAACCTGTACCTATGTTGTAGCATGCTATACGATCATTTACTCACCTAGACAGTTGTGTCACTACGATACGCCATGGCAAAAGGGCGAATTCACTTCGTACTGTAAAACGGTCGGCTACAATCTATTTTTACAGCTTGTAAATACACAAACACGGACCATGTTGCTATTATCTTAGCAAATAGAGAACTGTCCTACAGTACGGAGTGATCTATGAGGGAATTCGCCCTTTTGCCATGGCGCATGGTAGTGACGTAATCACTGTTGCAGGCGGTTGCAGGTCAGGCCAAAGGCTTGAAAGGACCCCGGAATAACAACAACAAAGGAAGTAGAAGCTGCATCCAGGTCACGGAGGGATCCGACTAGCATTTGCTAACAACACATTAGTAAAACTAAGGCGTTTTGTGGCAGATAATGCCTTATTTAGTGGGCGAGCAATGATTGCCCGATCGCTCCCGTTATATGGATTTATGCTGATCGCGTGTTCACATAAATATTTCCTGATGGAGTTCGAGTTGCGCCACAACTGTCTGGGTGAGTAAATGATCGTATAGCATGCTACAACATAGGTACAGGTTGAAAAATACCGAAGTTCTCCTTTAAGCCTCCTAAAAAAAACCTCATTAATCAATCATGTCATTAGGCCTGTTTGCTAGAAACGAGTTGGATGTTTGTAACTGAACAACCACTTGTTTAACATTTTGGCTTTGACTGTTCAAAAAGAGTTGCAATATCTCACAAATACGCTTGTGTCTGAAAACTTATTTTGTATTCCACCTCTAGTTGGTAATGCTGTTATACTGGGTGAAATTGTCCTTTCATCCTGAGAGTAGTCAATACATTGTATATTCATAAAAAGAATAAAAAAGTCAGACCTCTGTGAGAGCTGCAGACTTGCAAAAACGAACAGAGCATTGACGGGGCGGGGCTTAATGAAAGGGGGAATTCCATTTGAAAGGTGCTTTAAGTGGAGGGGGTGGAGCCTACAGGAAGTGCCACTTTTAAATCTCGCTAGCTCTCCAACTACCATCTAGCTTTCAGACATTTAACGTTTATATCGATGTATCCTGTAACATTATTCCATATTTCTTCCCCTCTTTTTACCTTATTTATAAATATTTTCTTATCTCTTGTTTCGTCCCTCCAGCTGTCCAAGGTGAGTTCTGCGACACTGCTGTTGTGGCTGAAACAGAGAGGAGTTCCCATCGCAGCCAAAGCCAGGAAGGAGGAGCTGATGATGAAGGTCATGAGCCGTCTGGCTGAGGCCTGAGAGCAGAGCGACTGCGGAGCGTTAAGGATTGGAAGTGAAATCTGATCCTCTCAGAAGTCTGGATCACTCAGCAGCTGCCTCATCCTCACTCACTGAGACGATGAAGATTTACCAAAAGGAAATTCTCCTGTCAGATGAAGTCACCGTTGAGACCGTCGGAGACCACAAAGCGTTCATTATGAAACCTTCTTCTTCTCTCATCTTCCTTCACATCGGGTTTCTGGATGTTTCGTTCAAATGTTTCATGTTCTGTTTAATTTTTGCTTCAAATTAGACTTTTATGTCTCTGACTGTGACTGTGGGTATAAAGATTAACCACGTTAGGAAATTATAGTTCAAGATGACTTTAGAAGAGCAAAATGTCCTCTGAATGTTCAGCTGTAAGAAAATATTAATAATCTGCATTTTTTATTTATTTATTTATGTATTTATTCATCAATCCTGTAGCTGCTTTGTTTTTGTTCAAGAGTTACAGGAAATTATTTATTTAGAAAAATCAATAAAGAATATTTTAACTAATTTCACCTCACTCAGTTGTCTCGTTTTTTATTTCTGTGTTTTAAAAGGTTTTCCAGACCCTTGATTAAAACACAACATATTTACTCCACATACAACCTCTGCAGGGTAAGACAAGCTACCAGTATCTCCAGTAGAATGATACTGGGATTCACTATCCCTCCTGTGTACTGTACATGCCCACAGCATCCTAAAGCTTATTTATGCTGCCTTTACTAACAAATATATGAGATGATTACGCAACTTCTCCTAGCACATTAATAACTCGTGGTCACGACTCAGTTGTTTTTTCTGGACGGACTACATAAAATACTCATTCAATGGTCTGCACTGACACTTTATTTTCATTGCACGAATGCAACGAAATTGATCCAGCAACTTTCTTGTTAAATAAATGAAAACTAAATAAGACAACACAAAAAAGATAAGCACTACTGATAAAATAAAGCTTAGATAAAATTAATATATTTAAAAGACAGCTAACGTTATTGCACAGGTTCTAAGTAACAGCTAGGGTTTATTGCTTCATGGTAGCAGAGATGTTTTCCACATAACAATCCATTTTTTTAACATGCAAAAAACTAATGTTCTATGGCAAGCAAAAGGGGCCAAATATTGTGCTTCATATGCATTTTCCACCCAAAACGCTGGTTTTTATGCAGGTTCTTTGATCGTTGCAAAAATGGCATTTAAGAAGCACAGAGAATGCTTTTTTTTCACCATTTCTACAATGCGCTTAAAATGTTTGTTGTTTTTGCTTTTATCCATTTCATTGCACGTAAAAAATGCAGTAAAAAATGCAGTATTGTGTGAAAAATGCGTCATTACAAGGGTTATGTTTGGTCCTTTGGGCTTGCCATAGTACTCCTCTGTTTGCTCCTTCAGGTTAGGCGTCCAGAAACTCTGAAAACGAACCAAAATACAAACGTAAAAGAAGCGGAGGACAAAAGAGTCAAACATATGCGTATTTGAAGCAGAGATAATAAGCGTGTCTTTGACTTTGATCCACATATAACCTGTGTTGTCCCTCTGATGTCGTTCCTGAGCCTATCCGTCCTCATGGCTCCCAAAGAGAAGTTCAACATTTTAATCTTTCAGTTGTCTTTTCCCCTGGGACCAGGGTCTCCAAACCAAACATCTCTGATCTTCTACATTTTATCTCTCACTCTCGTTAATAGTCTTTTATCACGACTTCACACCTCTTTTCCAAACTGCTTGTACTCATCTCTTTACCTCCTTCTCGTTGATTTCCTCCACCTGTTTCCTCTTTTCCCTACAGATAACCTTTTCATCTGCAAACATATTCTACCGATATTCCTTTCTGAGCCTTGATGTAATCCCAGCACCTTCAATTCCCCCGTCACACCTGTACTCCTAAAACAACACAATCAACACTAATTCACTGATTTATCTACGTTTACTCATATTAAAATGATATAAAAATAGTTTTGTGCATAAATCCAGAGGCCCGATGAAGGCCTTCTTCCTGTGTGGTTCTGTTCTGTCCATATATCCGTCTCATCCTGGGAACGAGGGCAAAAATTACCCAGACTCCTGTTTTAAAAATAAACAGAGCTGCAGCCATGAGCGATCAGTCATAGGGAAAATATTTGTGCTACGTAAATATCTTGATGAGACGGGGAGAACAAATAACACCGTGAATTATCGGCCCACTGGTGGAAGATTTGTGGACGTTTTCAATGTGGAGCAAAAATAGGGTTTTTATAATAAATCTCAGTCTGGGAGACACAAGAAGGTTAAGTAGCTGGTTTGTTTTATTCGTCTTCTTCATCAGGAATAAAAGCTGATGTGGGTTTACAGTCCTGATCCAGTCCTCAGTTCTTTGTACTTCACTTTGTGGTTTTCACTTAGAATAGATGCTTCATTAAAAAAAATAAAAGTAAACATACCTTGAAGAATAAACTTAATAACTATTTGCATTCCATTTCTTTTTAATTTACAAATTAAGTTTAAAAAGTTTTTTGCAGCTTCTTTTGCAGATTATTCCAGTCTGAGGATGTGAATGAGAATCTTATCTGCTTGTTTGGGCGTCTCCTGCTGCTGCTGCCGGTGTGTCATGTGACACATGACATCATCGCGTTGTGTCCCGCCCCGCTGAGCCCCCTGCAAAGTTTCCCACAATGCATTAAGAAAGATTCCCCTTCAGGAAACCTTATCCTGAGCTACAGCTCATTTGGGACATGGTGGAATGTGTGTGTGTGTGTGTGTGAGAGCAGATTCCCAGCAGGTGAAATCACCCAATGCATTCAGGCCTTCATCACGCTGTACTCAGCCCCCCTCCAACTCTATCCCACTGTATCCTGAATGCTCCGTGCTGCGTTCGTGTGTCGGCTGACAGGCAGAAGCAGGAACTTCTTGTTTCGCAGCTCTGATGGAGGCGGAGGCAACTTCCGGCTTCCCCCCACCATACAGACTCATGCATGTTAGGTTACGGTCGCTCTAAATCCTCCCAAGCTATGAATGGGAGCTTGAAGAGTTGCTTGTCTATCGGTGTCGGCCCTGGCGATTCGACCAGGGTCCCCTGCCTCCGTCCTAGAGGCCCCGGTTCCCTGACTAGGAATAAGCCAGAATAATAAAGAGCAATGCGAGTCCGCACACCAAAAACGCTCCTTATAAATTTATTAAAGTGACGTTTTGGGCTGCAGCCCTTCTTCAGACCAAAGAGTCTACATGGAGACACTACTCCATATATACACACCCATGCCAACTGATCACC